>CAEFZY010035066.1:0-11212 GCA_903066815.1 Brachyrhaphis roseni
AGCACAGCACTAACAGGGCTGGTTAAAAAAAACATACCGGTAAAAGTCACAGAGAGCCGTCTTCATCTTCCTCCTGAGCAAGTAGACATGTTACGTTACATTAAACTTGCGTCTTCCTCTGCACATATATTCCCCCTGTTACCTTTTCTGCTCGAGCGCCCCTGGTGGCCGTTAGAAAAAAATGCATAAATAAGCCACATCATTGTATAAGCCGCAGGGCCAAAAGCGTGAGACAAAAGTCGCGGCTTATAGTCCGGAAATTACGGTACTTACGCTTCCATCACTCAATTCCATTTCATGTCAAAATATAAAAAGCAAACCACACAGTGCATCACTCACACTCTCAACATGTGTAAGTAGAATACTGCTTGGAGATGTTCTACTGTGCTATTGAGTTATGGCCATTCCCTAAAGCACCTTTCTTTCTTACAAGCAGGATAATTGCTTAACTATTCCAAGGAGAACTGCACTCACATCCACTTAACAGGATATCTTATTTTAAGAAAAGCACTCCATCTCCAACTTACTCTTCATAAAAAAATCATGATAAAGAATGTTATTCATTTTGTGTGTGGCATAAAGAAAATTACAAATATACCAAGAGGTAGAGGCAGTTTTAGCAAAATGAGGTATACTTTCAAAAGGGAAGAAGGAAGGCTTAATAATTAGAAAGATGGAAAAGGGAAAAAAAAGCCAGTGGATGAAAAATGATACCACAATGTTTTAAAAGATTGCTAGAAGTAATGAGTGTCTTGTTCAAGTTTAAAAATCCTGGCAGCCCAAAGGTTCAAAATCCTTCATCTGTTTAAAAATATTTTTTTAACAATTAAGAAGACCATAAATCAGTAGCACCCTTCTTAACAGGAGATGTGATGCGCATAGTGCCTTGTTCAAAGCTAACACCCCTTCTCCATAGTCTCACTTTTATGAAAAAATAAAAACATTTCTTCAAGTATTTGTTGAAACTGTCACTATGTTATGTTGTGGGTATGTTGTGTTGTGTTGTGCTGTGGAAGAATCAAGCTCCTCTGTCTTCTCTCAGTGGTAACTAAAAACAACCAATCACAGCCAGGAGTGATTAGTGCTGGCAATCATTCCCATGCTCAAACAGCTCCCCTCTACGCTCTCCTTGGTCTCTGCTGCGACACAGCCGCTCCCCTTGTGTTGTGCCTGTTGTGAATGCTAAGGCTAGTTAGTATGGCCACCAATAACGATGGGAAAACAGTTTTCTATTTTTACCATCTAATGGCAGAGTTTCTTCTCCACCATTAGCACATTTAGCATGAGGTTGGCTGACCTCGTGAACGTAAAATCAGGAGATCAAAGATCTCTTTCTTTTCCCAGGTTATCTGTATTATATTGTAGCATGATACTGATAATCTGGTGACAGTTTTAACAAATATGTAAAAAAATAAAATAAAAAAAAAAAACATTTTTATGAAAGCCATCCAGACATTATAGCTGCAGTATGCATTGGCAGTGTGGTCCTCACTAAGTGGGGGGAATCCGGGCAGGAATGTGGGAATGTGGGCGATCCATGAGCGCACAGGAGCTGTGGTCGACGCTCTGATGATGTCATCTGGCGTGCACACATATGGACAGTCATTTTCTCCAAAACCTCTTGGTATATTTGTTTGTTACAGAATGCACTGACACTGAATTAGCTTCTTAAAAACGATAAAAAGGGTTGATTGCTATAATCCCAGTGTCATGTGGTGTATGGTGAGGTGGTGAGGCAGACGCCGGAGACCCAGGTAAGATATGGAATGATGATGTTTTAACGACGACAACGAGGTACAGAAAGTCCAAAACAGCCCAAACACCTGGCAGCACAGCAGAGCGGAATACGGAGGCTCAGCACTGGTAGCAACAGGGCAAACGAAGGACAGCAGACAACGGACTGGCGAACATCAGACGTTCAGACAAGGACCCGACAAGGAACACAGGACACAGGCGGGACTAAATACACAGAGGGTAATCAAGGAACACAGAGGGTAATCAAGGAACGAGACACACCTGGGAACAATCAAGGGGAGGACAGGACAACAGAACTCGAAATAAATACACAGAAAACTCGAAAATAAACACAGAAAAACACAGAACCTGACACCCAGTAAAAGTTTTCCATTTGCTATTGATAAATGTATATATTACATTATCTTTCCAAAACATGAAAACAGAATTAGTATAATTGGTAGTCATTTTACGTTGTCTTACCTTCTTGAGAACTACCTGCATCATTCCAAATCATAAACAAACTTCTTCATTTCAGGAAAATTATTTTTAAACCTTAATATTCTGAGGGGTAGGAATCATTTCAACCTTAACTATATATATATACATAATCTGAATTACTTTTATCTCCCATTTCCACAAATCCCCTCAGACGTTGTCACTTCACTTCTCTCTTCTATCTCGCCTCTCTATATCCATGGATTTCTAAGTTGGTGCCACAGTAACTGAACAGCCAGGTGAGGGAGATTTCCTCATATCTCTTTCCTTTCTAGAACTTTTCCCAGCATTGAAACGGTGATAAGCATCAGGCAGGAGCACTCAAAATGGAATAAAAGGTTTGACTGTCCCTATGCTGATCATTGTTTGAGGTTAGGATCTCCTTGTCTCAAACCTACCAGCTGCCTTGTGAGAGATCCTGAAAAAGGATATTGCTGTTTCTAAAAGTTAGATGAGTTGGATAGAAATACCAGCCTGGCTTCTCCAAACGTATGCTGGATACACTTTATCTGAGTTTGCTGTGAACACCTGCTTATTAGCAACTGGTCCAAATGTAAATGATAATAAAGAAAAATCTGTTTGTCATTAGAAACCTCAAAAGGTTTCTAACACTTGGTTTAACAATGATCTTCAGCTTCTTAAAGAAAGTGATTCGAAACTGTAGCATTTCGAATCACTTAAGGGGCAAGAGTGATACTCCTAATTAATTCATAATAATATAATAACCTTCAGAGTTTGTGTTTTTTGGAGTTAGCAAAGTAGAACAGGAAGCAGACACTAAACCAGTTTGTGTATGGGTATATCGCTGATTTTAGCTGGTATGGATTTGTTTCTCTTCAAAACACATTGTGAAAGTGTTTGGGAGTAAAATAAATCTGCATCGTTTGTATGAATGTATGTGTGAATGGAACTGACAGCTTTAACAAGTATTTCAAAACTAATATGTTACATATTACATATCCTGTTACACCAGTAGATTATTAATACTATTGGTGTATTAATACCAGTATTAATACAACAATTTCTTTCAACAAAAGAAATTGTTGATTCTTTCCATCATCAAAGTAATATATAAAACCTACAATATAGTTTTCAAACTTCTGCACTTAAAAGTAAGTTGTGTTTTTAAAACACTGGCCATGCAAAGTGCAGTCATATGTCTTACAAGTGAACCCCAAACAGTAAACCAACAACTTGCATTGAATTAAGTTTAATTTAATTAATGCAGTGATCAGGACTTCAGTCCTGGAATGAACATCTTCAATTCTCAGTTATAATCTATGTGCCAGCAGTCGCTTGCTGATTAATCAAATTAATGCAGCATGGGCAGAGATATAGAAGTAATAACACAAGGGACTTTTAAAATTTGTTTTACTCCTATTATAACAAAAGTCATATTCTTGTAATAATGGGATCAGTGCATAAGAAGAAACATTTATTTTTGAGCTCCTAAATTAATGGTTTATATATCAGTGGTTTATGTTTTCTATTCAGTTTAATCCCTCAGCATCTCTGGGCTTTGGGCTGATTGATTGTGGTTTGCGCTCTTACAGATGTTTCTGTTGCTGTATATGAGAATTGTTCAGGATGGTGCATTATATAAGCCGCGACTTTTGTCACACGCTTTCAACCCTGCGGCTTATACAAAGATGCGGCTTATTTATGCATTATTTTTTTTCTAGTGGCCACCAGGGGCGCTCGAGCAGAATAGGTAAGAGTGAGACAGGTGGAATATATGTGTAGAGGAAGACGCAAGTTTAATGTAATGTAACACGTCTCAGTACTCAGGAGGAAGATGAAGACGGCTCTCACCGGTATGTTTTTTTTAACCAGCCCTGTTAGTGCTGTGGTACCATTTTGCTGCTGTGTTACTGCCACGTCTCAGTGACTTTTACCGGTATGGTTTTTTAACCAGCCCTGTTAGTGTTGTGCTACTATCGTGTTGCTGCTGTGTTACTGCCACGTCACACGCACTGTTAGGAAAGAAAAGCTAAGGTATACTACTAAAACTTTGAAAACTCTTTATGTGTACCGTCTGTATGTATGCGCATGCGGCTTATAGGCAGGTGCGGCTTATGTATGTACAAAATGGTTTTTCCTTTACAGATGTGATGGGTGCGGCTTATAAACAGGTGCGCTCTATAGTCCGGAAAATACTGTACATTTTACTGCTGTCTAGATCAAACGGTCCTAATTGCAATCATACATGATCATTGCTATTTTTGGATACCGCAGTATGCCTAAATATGACTCCATTCTTATTGATTATTTAGTTTTCAAACAGTCCCAGAATGCATCATCGTGGTCAATCCCCCTGTACAGTGTTAGAAATTGTAATAACATCTGTACGACACGTTCTATGTGAAGCAGTTCTATGCTCTTGTTCAGATGTATCAGTTTAGTTTTTCCTCTTTTTTTAAAAAAAAAAAACACACTTTAGTATAGTATACTACTCCCATGGTTATCATTAAAAAAAGATACAATTTTTTTATTTTTATTATAACCATGCTTTCAAAAAACTCAACTTCTACTTGTCCAGCCAACGCTTTGTCTCAGATGTGCTGCAGCTGACAGCAGTGAAGGTAAGGAAAGAATATTTCAGCCATCAAAGAACAATAACTGTTATACGTCTCTGAACTTTGGACTTTACAGCTGCACAAGCAACATTTCTGAAGATGTTGTGTCCTCACTCAGAACAGAGTAAGAAAATAAACAGCTAGCACTATTCCTAGCACTATTCAGAATAGTCTGGATTAACTAGTTAGTCTGGATTAACTGGTTAGTCTGGATTAACTGGTTAGTCTGGATTGGCTGGCTGGCTGGCTGGCTGGCTGGCTGGCTGGCTGGCTGGCTGGCTGGCTGGCTGGCTGGCCGGCCCTTAAATGTGTTAGACAAACATCATAAAACCTGATAACACTCAGCAAGGCAGGCATATATAGAGCTCTGAACCTAAAGTAATATCAACCTAAAGTAATCTACCCACAGTATATTTCTGTGATCCATGCAGATGCTTCCATGTGAACATTTGGGCTGGTAGTTGTCACCAGTAACTGATATTTACCAATATTATACACTTTAAACACCCTGAGAAAATGATAACTCTGCCAGGCATTGCTTCTCTGCTTCAGCTAAGCACCCTGCCATTTTGCACTGCATGGCTATCACTGTCACATGACCAAACAAACACCATGTGACCAACACCCTCCCCACTCCAGACACACAAACCAAACATAAACAATAAAACAATTAAAATAAACATCAGTTATTAATACCAGCCCAGTTTTAGTTAATAAAAAATAAAATCTAATGTTAATGTTAATAACCAGATTTAGTTTATCCCCAACAAATATTCATAAAGGAGATATTTTGGTGAGAATAGGATGAATTTATGAAAAATATTTCAATTACCACTGCAAACAATACGGTGCCAGTCTAAGGCCATATTGGCACCATATTGGCCATGTTGGCACCATATTTCTGAAATGTCAGCTGGACATGTTGACACAAACTGGCAAAGTTGTGCAAATTAATTAGAAAGTTAGAAAAGTTTTACTAACTGCTTTTTTTTTTTTACTTTAAAAACTGTGGTTTTGTAGAGAGAGTTAATAATAATATTTTGATCATAATTTCATTCTAAAAAAAAATTATTGCCGACTCGTGAAGATAATATTCATCAGGCAATTAATGGATAGTGTCTCAGTGAAACAATAACTTTTAATTGAGTCATAAAATTGAGTAAATAAATCGAAATTTTCTTTTCATTAGTTTTTGTAAAATGGTCTGAGGCTGATTTTGATGTGGGGGGGTTAGGGTAACCCTAACCCACCGTAAACTATAATTTAACTCTGACTCTTTTCTGTCTTGTGTTGTGCTGTGTAGAAAAGGACACAACCTTTCTGCATGCACTATTTACCACATGAGTTGAGTCTGACGGTATTTAAGCCCTCACTCTCTCAGTATGACCAATCAATGTCATAAATCTGAGGTTTTTTCTTCTTCGCTTGGAAATTTTCTGTTCCTGCAATGTTTCCTTTCATGTTACACGGAGAGAAAACAAAGGGCCTATTGAGTTACCATAAGTGTTATGTTGGGGTCTGGTGTTAGTTCAATAAAGCTAAGAAGTGAATTAAAGTGCCCGTCTTTACACAACAGAGACACAAAGGTCACACATTAAAATCAGATGCAAGCAGCCCTCCCTTGAGCTGAGTGAGGCTTGTCCTTTTGCTCTTCCTTCAGGGAGGAGATATAATCAAAACCATTGATGTCTCCATGAGGCAGAGATCACATCCTCCTCATTCAAGTCTCCGGGGACAAACTCTGCTGTGTGCTTACAGCCTGCTTCCTATTAAAAATAACACCAGGAAATGTATTAAATGTCATAAAACTAATTTGTTCAACATGCAAAGCAAATTGATGAAGTTCACTGACACTACAGGTTTAGTTGTTATCATCCAAGACCTTATTAAGATCATTACTTTAGTGACAGTGAGTGAACCAGACAGTGAGTTTGCAGGGACTGATATCCTGTTATTTTGGAGCACTTGAACCTGAACTGTGGCTGTTCAGGTTCATCGTGAACCTGAACAGGTTCACGATTAACCTGTTCATTGTGTAAATTTAAAAAAAAAAATTTAATTTACACCACTTGACAAAATATCTGTGTATTCCCAGGCTGGTTAATGCATTAAACGATGACAAACTCTATATATTTTCAAAATTCAAGCTTATTCAAGCTCTCTTTTATTACAGAACGAAAGCATAGCGAGAAACTCTCTGGAAGCTCTCCATCTACTGTACACACTGAAGATTCACTAAGCATAACATTACAGCAGGAAACTGGATAATGACCAAAGGAGGCCACGCTGCTGACCAGAGGAGGCTTGAAAAGCCTTTCTGTAGGTTACACAAGTAACAAGCACAACACAGCTCTATCAGCAGCAACATTTTTGCCAGCTACGCAACTCCCTGTTTACTACCGCCAGCACCCCCACAAGTAAAAAAGCCTTCAACAGTTCTCAAAGACTGCCAGAAAGATTCCTGTGGGCTAGGAGAACAGACCCCGCGTTGCAAAGCATGTGGAGCCCATCCTCTGGCTGGGCTGAGCACAGTTGATGCTAAATGGGCCATACTGAAGGCAGACTCTGTACAGAAAACTGCTGAGCGCAAGTTCATACAAAACCCAAGAGGGTGCACTATGAGTTCGGAGGGCTTTTTAAACCTTTGTGATGACATGACCAGGATGAAAGGAAAGTACAACTGACAAGCAGAAAGCAGCATGGGGGCCAGGGGGTTCATACAGGTCTTCATTCATTTTCAATTCACTTTGATTTAGTATATTAAATTGATCAATTCCCAACTAAAGTCAGCGCTGGCTTTACGCTCCTCCATTGTGAATAAAACACCAGCCACAGCTGTAGCAACCCGCCATGCTGTGGGCTCAGCTCAAGAGGCTTCCTGTTCCTTAGACAGCAGTTGACTTTCATGGCCGGAAGAGCAACAAAACACAGGTCTAGGTCATACTTAATAACAATAATTTATTACTTTCACCCAAGTCCCCACAGTTTGGCAGTGTTGCTGAGTGCCTGATTAAGACTCAGTGTTCCAAAGAACAGCACAATGCTGCTGATGGGATACTTAGTGGCAACTTTGCCTCAGGCTGGTCATGCTTAACTAGATCATATATACTCTTCTTTTTTCAATGGAGCATATTGTTGGAGTGTGGTGAACCTGTGTTGTTTCTAGGTTCACATGACTAGAGGGTCATGATGCTGTTAGGTTACACAGTTAGCTTTGTCCTCTGAGTAAAGGGAGGAGCTGCAGTCTATGGCATAGGACCATACAGAAGTACAGAGCAGAGACGTTGTAAACTTGCAACAAAGCAGAGCCGAAGACAAAATACATTTTCAGAGTTGGCAGAAATATCAGTAAACTCAATCAAAAAATGACCTCTGCTGTTTGGGAATCTGTCAGCCTCACTTTGAACTCTGCCTTTTATGGACACAGAGGAACGGAGCTGCCTCCTTATTTCAACTAAAAGAACAGTTTGAACGTTTGTAAAGAAGCGAGTTCTTTAAGGCATCTTTCAAAAGTGACTCAGTTGTGAAGATAATGACTGTAGTGTCTCTAGACGGTAACGCATATTCAAGTCCAGCTGAAATTTGAACAGAGTAAATGCGAAACAGAGAACGAAAAGTGTTTGGTTCCCGTTTACAAACAAAATAGCTCATTTCTAAAAACAAAAATGGGATATTATGGAATAGGCCTAACTCTAAAGCGTAATTTCGCCATAACTGCCTAAACTTTTTTTTAAAACCTTCTTCCTCTTTGTGTAGCAGAGAGAGCAGCGGATGAAGACGGCAGCGGTTATTGTGCGGTTATGAACCGAGTTTCGGCCTCAGATTGTTAAATCCCATCGAAGCCAGTCAGGTTCTCGCGGTTTAATCAAAGCTTTTCTGAACGAGAACATTTGAAGGGTGAAATTTGGGGCGCGCGCTCCGTTTGACAAAAGTTGGAGCTCTGTCACTAAATCATTTCACCAGTTCACTTATTCTATTTGTTTGAGCTACACAGTTTACTGCCTTCATCTAGCTGTTTCCACACTAAACCACGGAGCTCTAAAGAAAACTGCAGCCATTGGAAGAAGTTTTCCAGCAGCATGTTCGCTCCTTCTTTTCTTTACCTTGTTCTCCTGGCTCTCCATTGGTTCTTTCCAGTTGCTCGTTCAGCAGAAGAAAACAAAGCAAAAACAGCAAACGTCCATTTTTTGCCGGTGATATTTGGGCATTTTTCTGCCTGTGTTTACTGTACATCCCTGTTTCCCTCGGTGGCTCCACGCCGGCAGTCCTCCCTTTCCCCGCCGTCGCCCTGCTCTGCCTCCCTCTCTCATTCGCCAAGCTTCAAACCGAGAGAAGCTGCAGAGAGCACTTCCTCTGTGCGGCTTCGACATAAAACTCATCCTAGAGTCAGAAATGGAAAACGAGAAGATCCCACGAGCTTTGTCTCCTTTAAATGACATAAGCTTCGCTCTTTCATTAACAAAGGGGGGGAAACTTGATAATTCAATCATAACTAATTGTATTAATGGTAGTACAACAGAAAGCGTTCAGTAATTGAGTCATTTTTAAGTGGCTTTTTAAAATTATTATTGTCAGTTTTATATATTTGTAGTTGTCCAGTTAAAGTTGCATTATAGTGTTATATTTATTTTATATTCATTCATTGCATTCAGACACCATAGGAAGAACATGGGATGGAATGAGACACGAAGTTATAGAATTGTAAATAAAAATCTTTAAATGATTTACTACTGAAAATAGTATTACTGTGTTTTATACACTCGGAAGACATTCTGTGAGGATAATGTGGGGGAGAAATCTCTAAATTTTCAGGCTGGAATTCCAGTTAATTTGTCTGGCATGTAATAAGAGCTAACATAAGATTTTTTTATTATTATTTTTTTTAAATCAAATTAACGTCTAGTTTGCATGTTTGTCTTGTGTCTACTCAAAATCTATTACATATAGATAAAACAGTATTGTTGACCAAATAAACGAATCTCTTCTCCAGAAGTATTCACAGAACCAGCTGTCAGAAACTGAAAAACAAACAGCAGATTAGTAGTTTCAGCTTCTCACCTACAAAATTACAGTGGATGTGAGTTGTGACCACACCTGTTAGTTAAGTATCCAGGCCTTCTACAAAGTTAGATAAAACATTAATATGCAATGACAACAAAAACAACATTAATTCAATTGAATTCAGTTTATTTATATAGCTCAAATTCACAACACATCATTTCAAGGCACTTTACAAAAAATTGTATTTAAATACGATCATAAATGCATCAAAAATGATTCTCGTTATCAAATGGTATAATTTTTTTTTTTTTAAGTTCAGTTCATTATTAAAATTAGTTAAAAAAAAAAAACACCAGCAGATAGCATCAAGTCATGCACTTGCTGCATTTACTTCTCTTGGATGAGTTTGTAGCAACAGTAGACAATCGCTTGGAGTGTATCTTTGACTTAACAGCAATTTCTCATACCAAATATGCATTTAGTGATAGTGAGGAGGAAAAACTCCCCTTTAACACAAAGAAACTTCCAGCAGAACTAGAAATGGGCTCAGTAAAATCGACCATCTGCCATGACTGACTGTGGGTTTGAGAAAACAAAAAACAAATAGAAAAATTTTCTATGTTAATGAAAAGTCAAAAGTTAATGGCAAGAGAGAGAGAACGATTGATTGTTGGCAGCGTTATTTCAGCTGATGTCCTCCAGGAAGGAACCACATCTAAACAGAACACCAGACCAGATGGAGCTTCTAAAACTACAGAGAAAACATAAAGTTAAAACAGCAACAAAGATAATATTTCATCTTTCTGTAAGAGCTGAGTTTAGCTCTTCTAACATCTTTATGTTAATATGCTTTATAATATACATTTTTGTTACTTGGTTTTCCAGATAAACAGGTGTGGAATTAATTTTACACTTGTTTATTCATAGTAACAGCAAAGGAAACACTTCACTGAATGAATGTTTTTTTTCTGCTTAACACATTCTGTGTTCTGTGTTTCTCCAAAGATCTGGCTCAAGGCAAATCAGTCTTTTTTACTTTAACTGAATGCAAAAAAATATTTTAAGAACCTTGTAAGGCATGGTTTTCTGCTTTATTGTTTTTAAACTTTGTAATTGTGTGGAAAATATTTTAACATGTTGTGCTCTTATTTTGAAATCAGAGTTAACGTTCATGCTCATGATGTGAATGTGTTTAACCTGACATCCATTTGTGCTGTAGAGAGCAGGAGATGGAATAGTAAGTGTGGCCTATTGTGCTGCCAGAGCGTACTGTGTGTGTATGCGTGTGTGTGTGTGTGGGGGGGGGGGGGGGGCGGGGGGGGGGGGTATGAGGGGAAGGGTACCGGTGTCCTCTTTGTCTCTGGTCTGTTTGTCCCACGTTTTTGCGAACCGCGGTTGATACT
>CAEFZY010035068.1:0-11768 GCA_903066815.1 Brachyrhaphis roseni
TATATATATATATATATATATATATAAATTGTACTAATAAGAAAATGCAAGCGATTTGCTCCAGAAGTCAAATTAGTCAAGTAAAATTTCTTTGTATGGAATATTTCAGTAGATTAAAGTGGTGTTATAAAAACATAACACAGTAACCATTTATGAAAAAAATTACATTTTTCATCAAACTCACCAAGCAAATACACATTGAGTGTATTGATCAATGTTCCAGTTTTTATTAATCAAAGGCAACTTTAAACTGCTGGGCTTTAAGCCTCGATTTAAAGTGTTTCAGCGTTTTTGCAGTTTTCTGGAAGTTTGTTCCAGATTAGCAGTGCATAGAAACCGAATGCTGGGTCTGGCTCAGAATACCTGAGAGGTCCGGATTCAACTCTCACTGAATTAGTGAAAGTCTTCTTTGTGATCTGACGTTAGTACAAAACCGACGGCTCTGTGAAGAGAACAAACTACACTTACGTTTAGTTTGTTTTTTTTAGGTAAAAACTTTCAAACCAGGTCAAAAACGAGGCCGTGCCTCTATAAAGGATCTTAGATATGAACTTCTTATCTTACAGGTAACAATAAGCACCATACTGTCGTCGTCAGCTGAAATGCCGAACGCGATGGAGATTCTATAGTAAGAAAAAAGTAGCAAATGAAACAGTTAAAATGATGAATAAAACATAAAACTGTACTGTTTCACTTCTACTTTATGTTTTGAGATGTTTGAGACCAGATTTTCAGGACTCTGCCTCATTAAACCGACTACATTCCAATTAAATGACCAATTAATCGTATCACCTTTTAGAAGAGATTTTAACCAGATGTATGTCAATTAAATCATCACCAAATGAATCTGTTGTTCAGTTACATGTTTACATACCGAGCTATTTACAGTCCATCTGATTTTTGGTAAATCTTAGTCTTTCTCTCTTCGTGTCTCTTACCTCTCCTTAACTCTTCGTTCATCAGGGGCCTGAGAGGAGACGGAAAACCCTGACTGAATGAAACCTGGACGACGCCGACGCCTCCTGCCTTCAGCTCCACGTTCCCACGTCTGTCCTTTCTGCTCGTTCTTCAAAAGCTGCTTCGTTCGTCTTCTCTACGACTCGTACGTCTCCGTCCACTCGTGGTCGTCCCCGCAGTCCTCCAGTAGAATCAAGATAAATTCAAGCCTTAAATTACCGTAAAATATATGTTTTTGCTCCAGTCACCTTAAAAATTCCTATAGGACGAATGTTACTGAAGCTTTTACTTTATATTTTTAACTCGGTCAGGTAGTTTGGTGAATTTTCATAAGTCATCCATGACTTCTTGTTTCATTGGAAAAAAAAATCAAAAACAATGTGACGTGACAAAGATGAGCTCAATGCTTAAAATATGAAAAACTAAACTCACATGTTTTCAGACAGACCCTCATTATTAAATAAAAAAAAGAAAAATCTTTATATAGGTTGATTATTTTTCCATTTTATCTGTTATTTATGCCATGAACTTATCAAACACACATACATCTCAATATATGCATCCATACATCCATACCCACACACTCATATGGGTTAGCCTCAATTAACACATTAGTGCTAACTCTCACCCATATTTCTATATCTTGTGAAAATGACCTTATATTTAAAGGAAATTGTATTACATTTTTACTTAGTTTTAACTCATTTAACTTGTTCCACAATTTATTTCACTTCACACCATGAAGTGAAATAAAAAAGCTCTTTCTTGTGTGTAAACTACAAATCCTTAAATTTGAGTAACCCCTTAAATTACATCCCTCTTCTCTTTCAAGAAACACGCTCAGTTTATTTGATACTTTAAACATAATTTGAGCCATTTCAAATCCCACCGGCTCTTCAAATGAGAGAATTCTAAATTATAAGAATAATGGGTTTGTCTGCTCATAATAACATCATGGATGATTCTAATGTTTCTGTGGGATAATTAATTCCACACACTTCTCAGCAATATGTTAAATATGGCAAAATCAGCGAGTTATCAAGAATATGAGGAATATTCAGCCAGGACCGACATGCTTCTACATAGCTTGTTCTGTAAATGTTTCGTAAAACGGCCACGAACACACTTTATTTTCCCACGTCACACGAGTCACGCGACCAGCAGCCGGTTAGTGATGGCGAAACGCAGAAGAAGACGACAGGAAGCGGTAGGATGATAACGGCTCGTTTTGTGTTATTTTTTTAGGGATAATGTGCAGCTGGCTCCACTAGAGCTCTCACAGCTTCGCACAGTTCATAAAAAGTTGTCATTCAAACGTGTTGAATCCGTAACTCTTCGGTACAATTTCCCCTAAACGCCGCTTGCCCAACTGTAAGGGGCTAGCGGCGTTCCTGTTTCTGTCGCCCCGGAACCTGAATGAAACACCGACAACAGAATACGAGTTCTCGCGCCATGGCTGAAAGGACTTATCGCGTGAACTAGCTTATTAATGCGAGATTTTAACTTCATTTCTTACTTTTTGTTATTATTGTTATTATTTTAATTTTTTTTATTGATAATAAAGGGGTTTACGAAACAGCAAAATTAACAATACAAATAAGTAACAAAACAGACAAGACAATAATGCCAGGGTGTTATATAGAAGCACAAACAAATCAAAAAGCAAATAAATAAAAAGTTAAGTCAGAGTGATATTAAAGTAAGAGCACATATCCATTGTCTTAATGTCTTTTCTATTTTTTGAATACTGGAAAGATCTAATATATTGTTTGAATTCCTCTTGAAAGGCTGAAAAGCGAGGTTTCTGATTTGAGAATTTAGATTTATGTATATGATATTTGGCAACTAATAAAATTAGATTGATGATATAAAAATTTTATGTTTTTTTAATGGGATAAGAAAAGAATCCAAACAACACATTTATATAAGTAAGAGAAAAGTCATCAAGAATTGTTTGGGAAAGAAACGTACAAATATCTTGCCAGAAAATACATGAGAAATAGCATGACCAGAATAAATGACAGAGATCTTCTTCATAGAGTTGGCAGAATGAACAGTTCGTGTCAATGTCTTTTTTGTATCGTTGAAGGAAAAACTTGCAGGGATAGAAACGATGGATCGTCTTAAAAGACACTTCTTTGACCTCAATAATAATAAATATTTAGATGGAAGACACCAGATTCTTTCCCAGTTCAGGTTGGGGGCAAAGTTATTGGAAACGTCCACTGGAGATAGGCACCAGCACCCCTCGCCACCTCACTGTGGATAAGCGTGTATGATAATGAATGGATGAATTTAATGGAAATGCCACAACTGCAAAATTGTGGATTTATTTATTTTTGACATTAGCAGAATATTAACACAGATTTGCGCACATTTGTAATGGAAACGCAGCTACTTTTTACAACATGCAAGAGAGCTTTGATATTCATAAGTTAGTAAATGTCTTCAAGAAAATACCTGCCTGAATAAATTCAACCGTACCTTAAGGCAGTGCAACAAAAAAGAAAATACAAAACAACTCATTCTGACTAACAAGGCTGGATGAGGAGCCATGTTTACCTTGACAAGATCACATTTTGATAACAGCATCTTGTCTGTCACCAGAAGTCCATAGCAAACATTTTAGACCATATCCAGACTCTAACTGATTGAGACAGAAGCCAGGGAAAAGCCTTTTCTGTCCTAACCGTCCCAAATACCAGAAAACCTGTAGTTTGAGCTGAAGAGACAAGAGGAACCAGAGCCAAACACATTCAGCTTCTATGCTCCACTAATCTGGAACAAACTTCCAGAACTTCACAAAACTACCGAAACGCTGAGTTTCTTTGAATCGGAGTTGATTCATAGTAGCTGGAACGTTGATCAGCGTATTTAACGTATATTTGCTTGATGGTATTTGACAAAAATGTAGTGATTGTTGCTTGTTTCATAATTAGCTTCTGTATTATGTTTTTACAAGCACTTTGAAAGTTTTTATTGTTGAAATGTGCTTTACAAATGGACTTGACTAGGAGAGGATCTAGGACTCTAAGATCTACATCACAGGTTGGCAACCTAAACAGTCCTGAGGCTGCCCTAGGTCTAGTGAAAGAAAACTCATTAATCAATCAGTCAATCAATTTTATGTCGAAAGCACCATTCAGACTAAAAGCAGCTCAAAGGCCTGTACAGATCAATAAAAACAAAAACAAATGTTACATGAGGTTGTTGTTTTTTTTTAAGACAACTTAGGAAGTTAGATCTAATTCATTTTAATTCATTTTATTTATGTTTCTTAAGCTAAAAAAAGAAAATAGATATATTTTCTTCCTTGGGATGTTGATATTTGTGGAAAATGATATAAGAAAACGCACACAGTTTTCTACTAGTTACAAGAAAACAAAATTAGGCAATGAAAAAAAAGCAAAACACTGAAACTCTGCTAAAACCTGCAGTTTTTAACATATCTATATTTAAAAACAGTAGTTGGTTCTTCATTTTTAACAAAAGATATTAAGAACCATTGTAAAAGATCCAGAAAAAAACCTCAGTTAAGAGCCAATGAAGTCTCAGATTTCAAAACTTTTTACGGAGACATTTTGTGAATAGAAAACTATTGCAAAACCTCTGTCATAGGCATTGATATGTGGAACACACTTAAAAAGTATAATTCTTAATGTGGAATTTTTTCCCCCACTTACTAAACATGTGCTCAAATTAAAAGTTTGCTTTTGGAAAAAAAAAATTTCTTCAGCATCAGATTATGCTTCTCCAGTCAAAGTGCCACCTTGTGCGTCTTTGGAGAACGCTGAACACACACACAAGTAACGCAGGGCGCAAATAATAACACAGATTGGTTGTCCTTTACTTTTCTTACTTTTAAAACGATTTCCTTTCAGTCAACCCTGATGATCAGGCTAACCTACGAAAATCCAGCCTGGCCGTTTTGTCGCTTGAAATGCGTCACAGAGCTGAAGAACATCTGAGCTCAGGACTCCGTCCTCACAGACGCTGCTCTTTAAAAACATTAAGGGAGGAAAGTGGCTCTGCAATCTGACAAAATACTTACTTTTTTAGAAAAGCCTAAATTGTTCTGGTTGTAGGTCATCACAGGTGTGCGTGTGGTTGTGTGCGCGTCTAGCCGTTTTATTGCTGATGTCATAGTTAGTGGCAGTAATGACTCAGTTAAATCCACTCAGACGTGTTTCCGACAGCTTTGCAGATGTGAATCAGGAAATGGATTTCACTGTGGTTCTCAAAGTGGAACAAGGTGAAGGTGTTTCAGTTTAGATGAAATCTGAGATTTGTGGAGCAGAGTTTTATTATTTATTTATTTTTTTATATCTTATTATTATTTTTATTTTTTTGTCTGTACACAGAATACAACAGCAGAATCCCAAAGGAGTCCCGAGTCTGTGACCGGTGTCAGATCACGATCCAACACAGGTATGTTAGCAAAGCTGGATAAAAGCTGCAGTAAAAGGTTTAATTAAAGAATATGGACGTGTTTCAATATTGAGCTTAAAGATCTCCACAGATCAGAAAGCATCTTCGGTTTTGTTCAGGTTTTACACATCAGAACTAAGCAGAGTTTACAGATGACCAAAATTTTGAGCTTCTTGAGCATCACTTTTTTGTTGCCGTTCTTTTGTTTGTTTTTTGTTTTTTTGTTGTTGTTGTTGTTTGTTGGTTTTTTAAATACACCCAGTTCTAGAGAAACCAGATAGAAATTAATTAGAAATTCAGCCAGATTAATAAAGTGAACACTCTTTGCTGTGAACATTTCATTCTGAATAGCTTTGACTTTTACTGATCTGGACTGGATAGCAATAAGGTAGCTGCTCTACATCTTTCTTACCCCTTCCCATTTTGGCCGAGACACATCAGTGTTTTATATATATATACCTGGTTTAGATCCCTGCATGATGCTGCCTCCGCCATGTCTCAGTGTTTTGTTTTGCATGAAAATCCAAAAGTCTTCCTCTTCCACATGTTGCTGTGGACAGATTTGTTATGGATTTCCTTCAGCTGCAGCTGTTTGTCCATGAAAGCAACTTTTGTGACTTGGGTAGCTTCTGAAGGAAAATGGTTGCACTAGATTTTCTTCAGAAGTGTTGGAGTAAAAGGGGGTCGGACATATGTAACACACACCGAAATTGGCTGATTTTCATTTGAAAACCAAAAGAAAAAAAAAAAAGTGGAGACAACAGCTCAGTTTCCCTCTGCCTCACAGTTATGCACCACTGTGTTTTTCTCTCACATGCAATCCCAGCAAAACACGACGACAAAATGGTCTTTTGACAAAATAAATAAATAAATAAATTACGGCAACAAAATAAAACGTGTTTTAACCGGTTTACATGTTTTCTTCAGCCTTCTTAACTACTGTAGCACTTCAGTCTTGTGACACATTTTACACCACTTTTGTTTTTTATTTTATTTTGACAATCTCAAGGTTAGCATTTGACATTTTGTAGAATATGTGTGAACAATAACGAGCATTGTTAGCTACATTTATTTCCTTATTCGACACATTAAAGTAGTTATTAATCCAAAAGATCTTGATATGAAAATTGAAAATTCAGGTGATTGCAAAGAGGCCTGCAGCTCATCACCAAAAATAAGTCATCAAATTATCAGCAGAAGCCTTCACTGACTCCCATTCATAAATGATACATTGTTTTATATAATAAGTAAAACGTAAATTTAAAAAAAAAGATGCATCATCGTTTGCCAGTCCCACTTCCTGTCAGAATCGAATGTCTGGGTTGAATAAATATCATTTTAAATGTAAATCTGTCGACTGTATGAATATTTTTGGGCTTGTCTGCGCCGTCTGTCTGTCGTTTAACAATAAGGTTTTCTTCAGATGAGCAGAAATTTTGATTTAGTAGGAATTTAAGAGAAGCTGAGAAGCGAAAACTGGAAGTTTCTTCGTCTATTCTTAAAATCGGCATCACACTAATAAAAATAATAATGTGTTTGTTAGTTAAAAGCACCATCTCTTTTTCTCCTTATATATTCTGTCGGCAATGGTGAGATTTTATTTTTTTTTCTTTACATCAACAAGTGAAATATTTTTTTCATGTTGTCAATTCTTACAGAAAAATTAACACAGCCGTGGCGTGTGTGTATAAGTGTGTAGGGGTGTATAAGTGTGTGTGTCATCCAGAGATGACATGGGGTGTGTGTGTGTGTGTGTGTGTGTGTGTGTGTGGTGAAGCTTCTGTGATTTCATAGACTTATGTCTCACAGAGATCCTCATTTATGTGTAAATATTTGTTCTCTATGATATATATATATATATTTTACACTTTTGCATCATTTAACAAAACTTTTCATTTAATGTGCATTTCCTTACAAATACAAATATGTCAACTTGTTGTTTTCTGTTTTTTGCTGCCAGTTTTGAGGAGCCAAATTTAGATTTTTGGTATAATGTTGAGTTTATATTTAAAGCAGAGGAATAAATCATAAATTTGATCCATTATTATTATTTTGTTGTTGTTTTGTGATTTAGTTCAGTGAAATGTGAATGCAGACTGGTGGTTTTGTTGCGCACACACCCTTCACATACGTCAGAAACCAACAAGTTCTCAAGTAAATTCTCACTCCTTCTCCGACACACTCACTGAGTCACACTCACACTCTGGTCGCCACACACATACGCACACACACGCGTTCATTGAAGAGTTAATTATGAGCACAATCAGACAGATTCTTGAACATCTGTTCATTTTTCAAAACCTATTTAATAAAAGCAGATTAACTCAGATAACAAGAAAAGAAAAAACAGAAAAGTATAATATTAATAACCCCAAATAACATATTTTCCCACTCATAGTGAGTTGTGTTCAGCTCACTGTTAAACTGTTCAAACAATCACCTCCACCTTTCATGTTTATCTGTTTTTTCAAACATCTAGAGCTGCAACGTTTCTGCAACATTGCAAATATTTCACTTTCAAATCCGTTTTTTTCTTTCTTTTTTTTATCTTATTTTGTTTCACTGACAGTCAAAATGTTACAACATTTTATGCAGAAAACAAAAATACAACCTTATAATAATTGTATGAACCGCCATGAAGGGCTTGTATGTTTAATTCTCAGTAATAATTAGAAAACTTTGTCTTTAGGCGAGGAAATTTGTTCAGTTTTTTTTTTATATTTCTCAACGAATACAGAGTGCCAGCTGTTACATGATAAGACTGAAAAGGCCGATTACTGCCATAAGAAAACAGTTATTATCTTATAAAGTCAGTAAACTTTCCTCTTGCGACTCGCGCAGACTGAACCGACTCACTTCTGAAGCACATAAACATCGCAGCTGGAAAGGGAAGCAGGATCCTACATGCATGCAGGAAGTCTGAATCTGCAACCTTGAGATGCGAAGATACAGAAAATCCCAAACAAACCGAGTGTTGACTGGGCTCAGGTTGTACGTTTTCAGTTTTTCCTTACAGCCTGTTGAACATTGGAGCGTTCTGCAGACTCCTCATATACAAACAAATTCAAAAGAGTCAGAATATTACAGGAAATTCACTTCATTCCAGGAAGTTTCTCACTGAGTGAAACACGTTACATCAACACCCAGACGGAGGTTTGGAAGCCTCTATTTCTGTTAATTATCACAAGTCTTCTGCTTAGAGTTTATGAAAACATGGCGTTTAAAATTAGAATATTACATCAGACAAATAAAAAAAAAAATTCTTTAAATACAGAACTGCAGCTTTATTGAGGTTGCTATTTTCAAACGTTCAGTCTGACCAAAGAGCTCCATGGAAATGTTCTTATTTATTTATTTATTAATTTTTTAAATTTTCCTTTATTTAACCAGGTGAACCCTGTTGAGATCTGGATCTCATTTTCAAGAGGGACCCTGGGCAGAAGTCTGCAATACACAGCAACCTGGTTACAAAATAAAACCAATTAATACATATGCACAAATATAAAACAATAAAAACAATTATTGAACATGATTGTGCTGTGTAAATGAAATCAAATAGGTTTAATTGACATTAAAGACGGCAATGAAGGTGTTCATACTCCTATGTTGAAATTTTAGAGTCTAAAATTCTCTGCTGATTTATTTTATTGTATTTTTTTTAAGTGTATCTTCAGCATGTCAGATCTCTCATGAAGACTCTGGACTCGTCATAATATCCTCAACACTCCGTATGAAATAATTGATCTTCAGCTCAGTGAGTTTCAGGTTTATTTTTACCGCTTGTACCTTTTTTCTTTTACTGGTTGTGTTTCTGAATCCCTTCCGACAGCAGCTCTGTGAACTCTGATGAACTTTATTGTGTTATAAATAAAGTTCATCTCGCTCTGGATTCTCCAGTTTATTAAAAAAAAAAAAAAAAAGCTCACTATGCGTGCAGATTTTGAAGCAAAGCACTAATCCACGCTGCGGTTTTCAACCACTCTACAGTTTTCCTCATTTTTAATCGTTTTTCAGTTTCCAAGCATCTGTTTTACCATCATGGAAACTTATGAACAATAACAGGCGAAACATGTTGGTGGATGTTGTCACTTCCTCCTTCTTCTTCTTCTACAAACAGAGGAGTTTATTATTTTTAATGTAGAAACCAAGTGGTAGTTTGGACGCCTGTTTCAGTAACATAAACGAGGATTTGAAGCGTTCAACTTTATCCTTTTACGCAGAGGTAAGTACAGAAGTTTCCGTTTGGATGAAATTTTGCTTTTCCTGACAAATCGCAGACCTGATCCCTAACTCGAACCTTTTGCAAAAGCCTAAACAGTTTAGTAGACGTCGTCCCGCTTCCTGTTCCGGAGTTCACGACCTTTGACAGGAGGACAGGAAAACGTGGCTCACATGTGCTGAGCACGCGCCTCATCGCTTTTTATTTGTCGTCCTCGGGTTTCAGTTTGGAGCGTTTTGATGTGAGCGCAGCAGACTGTAGACGGAAAGTATTTGAGAAAACATAAAAAGCAATTGCACATCTCAGAAAAGATTGAGTTGAGCTCTGCCGCAGACATCAGAGGACATTCTAGTAATTACAAGTTTTTCTTTGTTTTTCTTTTACTCTGTTCGGCTCATGAGACGTCACTGAGGACATTAAGAAACAAGCATCTTTTTCCAATAAAAATAATGTATAAAAAACATGCTGTGCACAGATTTAGATTAATTTTCTTCCCTACCCAAAGCTTCAATTCCACCATGCAAGGTTATCAATATTTCTCTTTTATTTTTAAGGTAATTTTATTTATATTGCACATTTTCAGCAACAGGGCAGTTTAAAGTGCTTTTATTGTTCTTCCTTTTTTTTTTTTTGAAAAAAAAAAGAAGAAGAAAGTTGTCCTAATATTTGAGCTCGCTGAATGTTTTAAAATGTTTTAAAATTGTTAACGTGTCAGAAAAATGTAGGATTGCACTGTAGCAAGAAACAAATACAAAAAAAAAGAAAGAAAAGCTTGGTCTGTAAATTCAGTTTTTCGAGTGTTTCACTCCAAAATGCACAGTGTTGATAAAAAGCTTTATTTATTTTGCCATCGTCACATTTAGGTTTAAATTCCTGTGAAGCAGATTTGGGTATAGAAGTTCATCTTGTCTTTTTCTTGCAGAATCGTTCCTCAACAATAATGAGCTGGAGTAACTTGATCTACATTCAGCTCCCGGTGAAATTACTCGCGGCTTTGGAACCTGTTCATGTTCCGACTTGTAACGAACCTTAAAGTATTTTATTGGGACTTCATGTGAAAACAGACGTTAGAAACGAAATGCCTTTAAAAATATGTTTTCTTTTAAAAGTCTGAAAAATCAACTCTCTAATTCTCTCAGGTTGGATGGAGGTCACCTGTGAAGGTTTCCTCAGATTCTCAATCGGATTTAGGTCTGGGCTTTGACTGGGCCGTCCTGAAACATAACTATCCTTCGACCTGTCTGTCAGCTCCAGTCTCACGTGTTTTCCTCTCTGATGTCTGTCATCTAGTTCCATCCATCTTCCCACATCCCCACAGCATGATGCTGCCACCACCATGTTTCACCATGATGTGTTTAGATGAGGTGTGGACTGCACTTTGGCACTTTGGCACTTTTTCCTCACTGAGGAAACAGAAGTTACTAAACCAAGCTTTTATTATAGAACCAACAAAACATTTGGTTAGTTTAAACGTATTATTTAGGTAATTTAGTGATTTACTAACACAAAGGAGTTGAAAGAGCTCAGTAGATAAATACATTGATAGGTTTACTTTTGGTTCCTAACCTGCAAGAATCAACCAGAGACACAAATTACTTTTCTTCAGAAGAGGGGAGAGAACCAGCAAAGCGGTCCTCCGCGTGTTTGACGCGGAGGACCGCCATCAAACACTGTCTGGGCTCAACTCCGTCGGCTCTTTGTCCCCAACTGCCTTTTATTAAGATTACAAGGAAAGAGGTTGGGCTTTTTCACATAGTCACACAACAATTGATCAATACACTTTCCCACAAGATGTTTCTCAATACACTTTCCCATGAAATGTTCTCTGACCTTCTGTTGGCATCCCCCTACAAAGACATAAGGTTGACCATTGTAAATCACCTTCAAAGGCAACTGATAACACAGACAGCTAATGATCAAAGCAGCTAGTAACACAAGCATGTGAAAACTTTCTTAACCTCCAGCAAACACCTAGAAAGACAGTTAATACTGTATCACAAAACAAAGGAAGTCAAGTTGTCATGTTCTGTGTTCTCTGTGTGGTTATTTTTTATGTTTCTGTGTTTTTCTGTTATTTTCGAGTTTTCTGTGTATTTAGTTCGAGTTATCCGTGTCTATTAGTCTCCCTGTTGTCCCGTCCTCCCTTGATTACTCCCAGGTGTGT
>CAEFZY010035069.1:0-44596 GCA_903066815.1 Brachyrhaphis roseni
TCAAAAAAAGTCTGAATTGTATATTACTACCCCATATGATCATTTTCTCCAAATATCAGATTTTTCCTGCAACTACAACTTAATTTGAGCCTGAGAGGGTTAAAAATCTGAATGAGCAATAAAGACTTGGTTCGAACAGTCATATTACCCATCTTAAAAACCACACTTCATTGAGGATTTTTTTATATTTATTTAGGAAATCTAGTACGTCAGAAAAAAAAGTATGAAGTATTAGTTATCTTACCTTCAAACTATCACTTATTGTGCTGTTTACTGATGATTCATTCATGCCAGGTTGCCAAATTTGTGTGAAAGACTCATAATTGCACTGCAAAAGAGGAAAGAGGCATCAGGCATTTCTTATGCTTTCTTTTTATCTTTGAAGCACTAAAAAAGGCATAGTTGGAAAGAAAAGATGTCTGGCACATGATCTCCTCCACATCTGCCCAGATGAGTGTTTTGGAAAGGGATTTGTTTTTTGACAGCTGTGCAGAAATATTGAATATTGTAGTTTCTGACTTTAACTACCTTGCTGTCCTGCTCTCTGTTCTGCTGGTGGTGGAGCTCCAGGATCCAGATGGAGGGAATGATACTGATGAGAAACAGAAAAATTGTGGGAGAAAACCTGCAAGGAAGGGGAAATGAGTTTATCGGCACCGCTCCAAACTAATGAAGAGCTTCAACATGGATGTAAATGAAGTGTGTGGATATTATTAGAGATAAATGTAGCTCTCAGATGAGCCGTCTGGGAAACGGCACATCAAGAAGACAATGAAGAAAATTTCCAAAAACTTGCTGTGTGAATAACTGAATTCAATTATTCACTCATGTTCTTCATGCTGAATGAAGAACAAGTCTAGTTTTGACCAAACATTTACCAGGCACAGACCTGAAGTTTGTGTTAAAGTTTTCCACTGAAATACATTACTTCAGATAAAATATTTCTTTTTGATTTTGTAATTATTTTTATGAATCACTTTCATTTTGGTCTGTAAAATATCAAAATTTTTGTAAAGTTTTATACTTTACTTGGTCTGATTATGTAATTTCTAAATATTAAATGATTGGTGTTTTGATTAGTCGGTGCTTTAGCAGCCTTTTTACCAAATACTTCATCCATCCATCCATCCATTTTCTTGCACCCTTATCCCTTGTGGGGTCGGGAGTTGCTGGTGCCTATCTCCAGCTGCGTTCCGGGCGAGAGGCGGGGTACACCCTGGACAGGACGCCAGTCTGTGGCAGTACCAAATACTTGTTAACTCTTATTTGAGAAATTTCCTGGACAGCTACTTTTTACTTTTACTTGAGTAACAAAATACGTTGAAGTATTGCTACTCATGCATGAGTGCTGTTTTTGGTTACTCTACCCATGTCAGCATGACAGGAAATTAAACCAGATAACAAACACATCTCCATGATTGCTGGTTTGAAGAGTCGGATTTCCTGTCCCACCCGGACTCTACTGTCCCAGGACAATTGCAGCAGTGGGACAAGCAGGATGCAAGGGGTGAAGAACTACACATTGTTATTATTAGACTGCCTATTTGTACATTATAATACTATTAATGTGCAACACGATCAGTTCTGCGTGCGTTTAAATAGCTCAAAATGTAATTGATCATTGTAAACTTCACAACACAAATTTATGAAGAAACATGCAAAGAAAAAAAAGATTTAATTACCATTTGTAATCCAGCCCTTTTCGCTTCCTCAGTGTTATTATCATTTCAACAACAAGTGGCAGAAAGAGCAAAGTCAGCAGCCAGTAATACGGATGTTTTTTGACCCATATCACCCTCCAGACGGCGACCAGTGAAAGCAGGATGAACAAAGCTCTGGTGATGATGGCACTCAGAAAGCTGGACAGACCCATGGCTGTCGCTGCTCCTGGAAAGTACAGATCTCAGCCCGCTGCTGGCAGCTGTGCTCACACAGAGAGGAGTAAAAAAAGAAGGGCAGGTTTGTTCAAGCAAAGTCCCCCAAACTTGTTGCTCCGCCTGCCTTCTCCCCCCTCACACCCTCCTCCTGCTCCCTGCCCGGCCCCTCGCCCTGCTCCGGGAAGCCGTCGGCTCAGATAGGAGGTGAGTAGTGATACTACATGTCTCAAAAAGCCCATTCACAACATTTCTCACTGTGACTTATAGCTGACACTCTGACTCCGCTGCAAACTCTTTGTGCAGAGAGCATCACATTCTCAGTCTGTTTTAACAGGAAAAGGTCAGAAAAAAAAAAAACTGTGAAAACTGAAAACTGTGTTGTTGTTGTTTTTTCCTCACTTCACTCCAGGCAGTGCTGGAAAGGTTTAGTGGCTCTTTTATTTCATGGCTCAAAAGGCTGCTTCCCCAGGGTGGCACAGCAGGACGGGCACCAAAAGTAAAATAAGTCAATAGTCGTGACCCTTTCACCAAGCAGTTTAATATTAATTGAATAAAATGTTGCTCTGATGTTGGAGCTGATTTACACCTTCAGGTTTAAAATGTTTTTCTGTTGTTTTTAAAGAGGTTGAACTGCATTTGATAATCTGCTGCACCAGTTGTTTGTGCTGCATTTTTAACATTAATAATTCATTAACTAATAATGTCATTTTCCTAAAAAGATACATTAGTGTAAAAGCAGAAAAAAAAGAGGTGGGCAGAACATTTTTCATTTTCATTAGAAGAATATGAGTCTCCCGGGATGGAAGCAGAGTTTGACATAACCCTGTTTCCTCAGAAATCAACAATCATCTCTTTTGTTTCGTTCACATTCAAGAACAAATTATTGTGTCATGTGTCATGATTGTTCCCACACCACGACACAAAGCAGTCCACCACATTTCTGTACTCAGATTCTTAGTATACCCGACAACTGCAGAGTGTTTCTGTAGATGACAGAAGTCAGATCCGTGCTGAAAGTCTGAAGTTTACAAAGCAAAAAGAAATGGTGCGAGCGCAGTCCCCTGAGGTGCTCCTGTGCTGCTGACTAGCTGATTGGACACACAGTCCTTCAGTCTCACAAACTGTGGTCTGTTTGTCAGGTAGTCTTGTTGAGGCCTCCACCTGTGTCTTTTGGAGTTTCTGACAAAGCAGAATTGTGTCAAATCCACTGGAGGAATCAAACATGATCCTCACAGTGCTGCCTGATTGGTCCTGATGACATTGGGTTTGTTGCAGCAGAAGCCTAATGGCGTCTTCAACTCCAGTTCCACAGTGGTAGTAAACAAACCACTGGAGGCCCTGATATTTGTTTGTCTTACTTAGTTTGATTACTTAGGAAGGCCAACAGGAGTCTCTCCAGAACCTTCATGATGTGGGAGGTCAGAGCAGCAAGTCTACTGATGAGAGAGTTTTATTCTGTATTACTTAGGATGTCATCCACTTCACTTTAGAAGGACAAGGCAATAAAGACAAGTAAAGTGGCCAGATAGGTTTTTTTCATATTATAAAAATTAAGCTCCTCATAAATAATAATAGAGAATTTAAAATTTATTTTTAGTATTTTTGACTTAAACCAAAGTATACCTGAAATCTATTGATCAAGTGAGTATGGGGGCACACTAAGAGGGTTTATTCAGGAGGGACGAGAATGTTGTCCTAAAGACTTGGAAATTATGTAGAGTTGGAAATAATTGTGGTGCCTGAAACAGTTTTTGATATGCAAAAAGTTTTTTTATGTCAGAAATATAGCTGAAAAGTCTAGATAAATTAATGCTTATATCACCCACAATGTATATATGAACAAATAAGCTGTGAGGTAAAGCAAAAAGATGACTTGTTAAAGCGCGTACATTTTTGGTTCATCAGAATTTTCCCAGAAAAGGCGGCGGTGGACGAATGCGTCACAGCTCGTTGTGGAAAGTGAAGCAAACCACAATGAACCAGGAACCAGAGCCGGTTACTCACTACGCTGCATTTCATCCAACTCTAAAGTCGGAACTTGTGTCTGAGAACGACACCAAGCTGACCTCTTGTCATAAACTCAAAAAATGTTTAGTATTTTAGCTAACTGCGATTAGCGATGCAAGCTAGCAACAACGTATTTCTCACAGTTTTGTTCTTTCAAATACTGTGGCAACTTGTTCACTTTGTATAGCAAAGTGTGGGTGAAAGGTTTAATGAGATACAGAATGTTAAATGACAGTTTGTTTTTTACCTCATCAATCTTTAAATTTTATATGAGAAGAAACCAAATGAGGTCAAGATTTGTGACAACTTTCCCTCCTCTGAATACGACTTCAGGAGCTTTCAAGAAAAAGTCAAACTTCCTACTGTTTCCAATGTCTCTCAGTTTTCTTAAAAACATGATGTTTATGTAGGTGACGGCTTTTTGTAAAAATGTGGAGAAAGCATGTAGTGATTTGTTACAGGCAGTTACCTGAGCCTCCGGCAGTCACTGAAGCATTGGGCAGTATTACCAGCATTATCAGTTTGATAGAGTTTGATAGCGGTTGCATCGTTGGGCTGAATGAGGCCAAACGGTCTCATGTTGCCCTGATGTTGGAACCATAGGGCGTGTGAGGGCTCCCACATAATATGATTATGTATCATATTAGCCTCTCGTGCTAAACTAGTGCCAGGTTTCATGAATACCTTCCTGCTGAAGCCCCACACAGCCTCATTAACTGCTGCAAATGCTGTCAGCTTATGAGGGATCGTCTGGGTCTCAGCGCCAGCCCCTTAAACAGAAAGATTTACTTATTACTGGACAACATCTGAACCAAAAGTCACTCCTTCTGGCTCTATGAACTTGAAGCTAAATCTTTGTTTATCAGCAACTTTAGTACCGTTAATCTCTATGTGTGCTTCAGATAACCTGTGATCCTCTGCATTTTTATGTTCAGAACAAAAACAAAAGTCGGCCCATAATCCTGCAGCCTTGGAGCCGATCGCAGTTGACTTTGGCTGCGAACCAACACGCACTTTGACTCGTTGACGGACTTTCGTTGGACAAACGCAGAATGCAAAACAACCGTTCAGACAAAGTCACTTCCACGCTTGTTCTAAGGCAAGCAAGGAAGTTTGATATATGGTGGGAATACAGAAACAAAGACTGACTGTAGACAAATTATGTGTTGCTTTTATTTGGAAAAGGAGGGAAAGGTGCAGGCAAAATGACCTCCACATGCTTCTCTGTTCATGTATTTATGCATTTCAATACTCTTCTAATTTGTTAGGTAATTTAAAATTCTGCCACTGAAACAAGCAGTAACTTTAGCTGAAGGTTTTGGATTCAATTTCAATGATAAAGACATCCCTATCCCTTTTTGAATACTTTCTGAAGCTAAAAGTCTAACTTTGTAGACTTTTATGTGAAATTTTAAGCATCTTTGCATTGCTACGTTTAGTTGCTTTATTGCCTTTGTCTGTCTGATGTTAAATGAAGTCTTCAACATTCCTGCCTTGGCTGATTGTGTTGTGTGGTGAGACTTAAAGCTAAAATTTTTCTTTTTAGTATTGTAACTGAGCGTTCTATAAAATCAGGCAAAAATAATTGCATTGACAAGATTGCAGTTTAAACCGAATGATGCTGACTTCATCTTTAAGTTCTTCTGTTTGTTTGTTTTTTGCTGTGTCAGCTTTTTCTGTCTCCTCACCAGAATGAGTTCATGTTTAGATCAGAGTTTCTGCTTCCTCTTCAGTTCAGGAAGGTTTCTTTGTGAGGATTTGAGTTTTCTTTGTGTTTCTGTGTTGAGTCTCCGGTGTTGTCCTGTCTACCCCTTGATTGTTCCCAGCTGTGTCTCGTGTCTCTGATTACCCTCTGTGTATATAATCCCACCTGTGTTCCTTTTTGGGTCCTTGTCTTGTTGGGTCTTATCTGCCGTCAAGTCTGTCGGTTTTGTCATACCAGTTGCTATCAGCTCTATGCACTTTGGTGTCTGCTCGTGTGTGCTGCCTGGATTTTGGATTTCCGGCTTCATTAAATCATCATTTAATTTAACTAACGTGGGTCCACAGCGTCTCCCTCACCACCTCTCACCACACTTCATGACAGAAGGACCCGACCCCAAGTAACTACGGTGAGGCATGCTAAAGAAACGTGCTGGACCCTGCACGTTGGGACGAATTAAAATGAACAATAAAGGAATATGTAGAGATTGTGGCAAAACCATATTTCGCTTACAGACGCCTCGGGGTCGCCATTAGGCTTCTCTTGGCGCTGGACTACTGGTCCGTCCATCTCCTGTCCCTGGGGTTGGTGGAGCTGCAGCAGTACGCAGAGTGGGAACGGCAGACAGCTTTAGACCCTCTGAATCCTAAACCAGACATTCCATTCTTCCCAGTACAGGGATTAGAACTTTAAAACTACCTTAGCAACTACGTTTTAGACTCCTATTCTCCCAACTCAGAAAAGGAATTAGACCAGAGGATACTTACTTACACTTATCTAGCAACCCTGAATAGGAGTATCTAGTTTATTTACTTTGGATCAACATTATTAGCTTTTTCTTCTTTTGCTCTTTCTTTTGGTTTATTTTGTTTGTATTTTCTTGTAATTCCTGCAAAGCACTTTGTATTGCCTTGTTGATAAAAATGTGCTGTATAAATAAAATTACCTTTACCTTTCCCCTACACCGCTCCAGCATCTCCTTCACCTCCGGAACCAGCAACACCTCCAGTCCCGACACAGCTACACTCGCTGCAGCAGCGAACCCGTCGCCTCTCGCCGCCACTGCAAGCCTGCCTTCATGACATTCTTTCAACTCCAGCTGTAGGTTTCTGCAGGATATCGGTAAAGAATACACACGAGGCAGTTAAGTGAAATAAAGCAAAGAACGTTACTTAGTGCGTTGCGCATGAAATCAATTCAAATCCTGGTTTTAACAAAATTCTGAATACTGTATTTTCTTATTTCTCACGTTGGTGTTTGTCAAGATAGAGTGATGCAGTTTTTGCAAAAGTATTCATACCCTTCAATTTTATTTATTTTATTTACGACTCATGCTAACTAACTCAACAAACTTTAATGTGTTTCACTGGGATTTTATTTTATAGAAACAAATTAGACACAGGGAGAGAAGCTCGGTCATCCGGGAGTGACTCAGAGTGGCTGCTCCTTCACGTCGAGAGGATCCACTTGAGGTGGATCAGGCATCTGGTTAGGATGGTGAGGTATAGGGTAAGGTTAGGGTTAGGACTTGGAGGAGGCCCAGAGGAAGACCGAGCACATGCTGGAGGGACGATGCTTCTTGGCTGGCCTGGGACGCCTTGGGTGGCTTGATATGCACATCACACTTCAATTTTCTTTATTTGTTGAGAGCTATTTACAATTCTCTTTTTGTTTTACAACATACATGTGTAAGAAAACAAAATCCCAAGAAAATACATATTTTTGTTTTGCAATGTGAGAAAAAGACGTCTATCTTTACTGATATGAAATGTACCACATAGTCTGATGAGCATATTTTTTATTTATTCATGCAGAAGGCAGCAAGACAAGCTTGACTGGGCTTCTAAAATTAAAACACACACACCCCTCTGCTTTCGCAAAAACACACACGCCTATCATTTTGCTCTAGTTGGCCGCATACTGACTTATTTTTTGTCTTCTGGAAATCAATCTGGCCGTCCAGAGGGGAAAAACAGCAGGAAAATGCGTGACCTTGGAAAGGAGGCAGACTTTTTCCTGTCTTTGTTCCAAACTGCCCGTCATCACACTGCAGCCTGCACTGCATAGACGTGAAACTGAGGAGAGCATTTCAGATGGAAGAAGACTTCAGGAAAGAAAAAAATACAGCCTGCCTTACAGTCTTTTGCAAGAAACTACAACTTCCTGGAAACAAAGTCTAAAAAAAAAATTACGGCCATTAAAAAAAGGGGGGAATAAAACATCAAAAAATTTTACTGAAGAGAGTTCCCTGTTGAGCTCAGCAGCTCATTCTGTCACAGACTGAATGAGCTGCTGGAGTCCATACAGAGACAAACTCTTCTCTGTTTGGTTGAGGCAGAAAAGATTGTCCTGCGTCATACCCCAGGCCTGAGTGAGGTTGCTGTTCAACATTCAGCTCTTGGCTTAGAGGAGGAGAAAATGACAGAAATGGCCAAAGGGCTCTTAGCTCTGATCACATAGCAGAGGTTCCCTCCATGCGGTTCTCTCACTCAGCAAGGCCTCTGCTTAACGACCTTTGTCTCAGATAGAAATTACAAAGATGGCATCACCGATAACGAGGCAAGAAATCAAATACTAAGACCTTATTCTGTGGCGTCCATCCATCCATTTTCTTTACACCTTTGTCCCTAGTGGGGTGTTGGTGTCTTGTCTATCTCCAGCTGAAGTTCTGGGCGAGAGGTGGGGAACACCCTGGACAGGTCACCAGTCTGTCGCAGGGCAACACAGAGACAAACAAGAAACACAACCACGCACACCTTGGGACAATTTAGAGAGACCTGACAGTCATGTTTTTGGACTATGGGAGGAAGCCAGAGTACCCAGAGAGAACCCACACATGCAAACTCCTTGCAGAAAGTGCAATAACACTGACCTCCTGACACAGGGGGACACAACTGCTTTCCATTATATTACTTTCATCCACCAGCAAAAACCTCTGCAGAGCATTCCTTTCACACCGCACAAGTTTGAAGAAGTTAAAATCAAAACACGGAATATATTTTGTTCCTGTGAAGACTCAGGGAAATCATAGCAACACTATATTTTCAATTAAAAGTTTGAATTTTTATTGTGATGCCAAAACATATCCCAGTAGCTCAATTTTTTATTTATTTATGCTTTGCAATGACACTGTTTTGTCTTTCCCACTTTAGGCCAGCAGGTGGCGCGCCACACCACCTCTTCCAGAGAATTAAAGTGAAACAGGTCTTGAATGTTGGACACATGCAAAACAAATCTGTCAGAAACAGTCTGCGCAACGATACCGGCCACTTTGCTTGCTTTATGCATCATTTTCCTCCACCGCATTTATGCTGTATATTTTATTATAATTTAAATGGGAGCTCCTAACAGGGCCATAAAGAATGAAATAGTTTAACAGCTTACTTAGATTGCAGCTGAACAAGAAAAGTGTTTCCTTGAAGTCAGCTTTCTTCACATGTATACTAGACAGGTGGCCAAATAGCCGAACGGATCCAGTCTCGGTTCTGTCTCTATGGCTAAAAGAGAAAAATCCTGTTTGAACCAAGAATCCTGGAAAGTCACACATGTCAGGGATTCTGCATGGGAGAAATTGGACTTAAATGGATAACACATGACTCCCTCTGTCTCGGCCCTGACAGCTGCAACAGTCCAGGCCGTTATTGGACAAATATGACTCGCCTCTGAAAACAGAGCAGCTCTTCAAAAAGCTTTCCCAGCGTGGAATCTCTGACGTAAGCCGAAAAATAAAGAGATATTGAGGGAGGATTTAGAGCCAAACATATTGAGTTACTCTTAAACCAGATTCATTTTCCTCTCTCTTTCTGGGCCCTTTTTTTTTTTTTTTAAACTTTAACCTGACAACTGTTATAAATTCTGCATTAGCAATCACAACAAAAGGCTATTACAGAGCAGAGCGCTGGCCCCTCGCTGTTGCTTGGCTCATATTCCCTGTACAGTAAACAGCCCACAGATGTTTTACATTGATATTAACAACTTTAATTTGTCCTGAGCAGAATAAAAACAGCAGAGCGCAGAGTGGGGATTAAGTTCTCAGCCATGTATCACACACAAACACACACGCGCGCACACACACACCACAGAGAGCAATCTCATTTAACCTGAGTGGAGTTTACAGTGAGTGGGTTTTGCATTGGTCATTAGTTGTCTCCAAATACCACTCTGTCACCATAGCAACATCAAGTAACTGCTAAATGGCCTCATAACATAAGATGAATTTTTAATGTTAAGTGGGTCTTTTTTTAAATTTGTGTACTCGGGCTTTCGGTGCAAGCCTGCCTTGAAAATAATCAGCAGTCGCTGTGAGACATATTTCTAAGTCTTAGCTTAAAGTTTTAAAGGTTCCCTGATTTATGTCTGTGTTCTGAAGTGGCAGGCTGCTTCAAAATGGACTTGATCAGTACACAAAACGAACTGCTAAATCTGGACCTTTAATTTGGGATTATGATGTGAATTTAAGTCTTTCACGCATAGCAGTCACTGCAGTGGACAGCTACTGTATCTAAAAGCCATTTTTTTTTGTGCTTCTAGTGGATTTTTATGTCATAAATACACACAGACCACTGATGTGGTCACCAGTGCATCATACAATCAACTACTGGCCACTCATTGGAAGTGCAAGACAAATTTTGTTAAATCCAATATGGCAGACAGATACAGAGCAATTCAGGAATATCCAATCCCTCCTTCTACTGCAGAGGACTCTACCAAAAAAAAAATCATCAAGTAACCTAAGTAGTAACTAATACTACTGGTGTATTTTCCAAAAAACAATTTTGTATTTGGAGAAAATTAAAACTGATTTAGGAAATAATCCTAGACATTTTTCCTCCCACCATGTTCTTATGCATTAAGAAATCACTTTTGAAAAAAACTTGACATAAAGAACCATAATTCATACATGAAATGGTTAACCCAACTGTGGGCCATAAACGAAGGTGAGCAGAGTACCCAAAAATGTATTCAAGTACTTATTTTTACTCAAGCAAAAGTAAAAAGTAACTGTCCAAGAAATTGCACAAGTAAGTGAAAAAAGCATTCGGTCAAAATGCTTACTCAAGTAACTGATCAAAAGATTGATCCTTTAATACTTAAAAATAAAAATTACATCATCACATGGACCAAAATATACTGTTATGTGGAATTGTTGGTATTTTGAAATCAAAGGGGAAATGACGTGTATAAAATAACAGCATTAGAAAATAACAAAATCAGGCAAATAAAATATTTTTCCACATCAATTTCTTTCATTATAAAACTTAGTCAGCTTTAACAAAAACTGCAGGTGTGTGTCTGGTGTTGTTTAGGTGAGTTATCCAGAAATTTGACTCAAGTAAGTAGCGATACGTCATGATGAAGTTACTCAAGTATAAAGTACAATGTAGTAAAAAGTACATTTTCCCAAAAAGTTACTCAAGTAAATGTAACTGAGTAAATGTTGCTAGTTAGTACCCACCTCTGGTCCATAAATCAGACCCAATGTGAGTCTCGTTCCAGTCTCTTTTCCAACCCAACAACCAGGGTCACGGTATTTGACCCAGAGTTTGCGTAAAACTGCTCAACGTCCATCCCAACACCCTAAACCTTTAGCTTCAACGAATCAAACCAGCAGGTTTTTATCTTTAGGGAGGCCGACCCTGTGACCTCTTCGCTCAAAAAAAAACAAAAATAGGTCTTGGTTTTGTTTTCAGTTTCAGCCTTAGTGGTGTCCAAGTCACTCCTTGAACTGAATAGATCCATAAGTCACAGGCGGCCATAACTCAATCTAACAAAATGCCTTTTCAATCACTCTCATTCTTTATAGTTATGCCCAACAGGTATTTACATAAATACATTATTCATGGCGCTAATCCCGGCCTCAGATGGGGATATATAAAAATGAGTCTGTGCGTCTTGATGCGTGTGCAGCTGGCAGGGGGGAACTGGAGCCGCCTATTTTGTTTGTATTTTGCACATTTGTGATTCAGCGGAGCGCTCGCTCAGTCAATGAAGTGAATTTACATTTGCCGAGGCAGTAATGACATAAAGCCCATACTAATGTCAACATGCGTGTGCGCTCAAATTCACGTCGTCCCGCCGCATGATTACATTTTTGCGCCTCTTAATAAAACAACCCACTTGACATTATCAGACAATTCAGCCGTAACGGTTGCCGGTGAATGTGAAATTGTGTTTTTCAGGCAATTAGTTCATTGTCGTGGCAGTCGTACAGACCGAGCCAGCCAAAGTTTGCCTTGTGAATCACAATTACCCGTGTAAGCGTGTAAATATATGGCATTAGGTGTGATCAGCGGAGCAGTAATGAAGCGATGCGCTAACTGGTTGGTTTGGGAACAAGAGGGGAGAAAAGAGACTGAGGAGAATGTGAACCGTGAGTGAATCATATCAGCTGTGTTGCTTTAAATGAGAAATTGATCATAGATAAGAGTATCTTATCTTCAAGAGCTTATTTATTCAGTTGTGAATATAAATATCAGTTCTCTGCTGGCAGATTCTCCTTTGATAGTCTGGATGTTTGTCTGCATCACAGATATAGTTGAAACCAAATATTTACGCAGAATTCTAGGGAAATTAAATTAAATCCGACTAATTTGTTTCCTTAAATAGAGATTTAGTTTACGTCCATTTTTTTTTGTATATGTTTTAAGCTGCACGGCCTGCATCAAACATACTGGGTTTCATTCCACAGGCTTCTGTCTGTTTGCTGTAATTTTGGCTTTTCTGTCAGAAATAGTGTAATTTAGACCGTCTCCTCTGACGCATCTTTTCAACTCTTCCTGCAAATTTTCTTTAAGACGAAAATCAAGGCTTCGTGATGGCCACCCCAAAGTGTTGACTCCATTGTAAAGCTGTTCTGTAAGTATCTTAGTGGTATGCTTAGACTCACTGTACATTTGGATGACCCATGTGTGTCCAAACTTTAGATCCCAGAAGCTGTCTGAAGTTCAATCTTCATCTCCTCTGTGAAGTGCACCAGTCCCTCTTGTAGCAAAAACACTGACGCAACATGATGCTGCCTCCCCTGTGCTTCACAGTTGGTACAGTTTTCTTAGAAATGTCTCCTACTTTCCCTCAAACGTGTTACTGTTCATCATGGACAAGCACTTTGATTTTAGAACATGCTTCCAAAAGTGTACAATTTCTTACTTGTAAATCCAGCTTTCTATGTTGCATTGATGGCCTCTTCCTCTCTGCACAGCCTTTCAGCTCTTGCCAGATAAAGTTTTTGTTTCACTGTGCATAAAATGACACTATCTTACCAACTTCAGCCCAAATTTTTATTTTTATTCGTTTTGCTTTTGTTCTGTGGCTGATTTGCACACTTTGCAACAAAACACATTCGTCTCTGGGACCAAGCGGAGTGATGATTCCGCATTCCCATCATGTCCATACTCGCATATAATTGTGTGAACAGATTAACCCGCTTCTGGAAATTGTTCCCATGGATGAAGCAGAGTTTGTCAAGGTGCACAGTTCCTTGTGTTCTGTTTGATTTGATTGATTGTTCAGGGCGTGCAGCGGTGTGCAGCCCTCCACATGGCCGTCACGTGTTTCAGTCCCGTTGACCGTTGCCACATGTCTTTCCTCCTCACAACCCGCTTTGCTGTCAATCTACTGTGAAACAAAGACCACTAGAGCCAACAGTGCAGGGAAACAACAGGTTTTTAGGTGCTGCCTTATCCAGACGTGTCTTTTCATTTACCTCAAATGTGGTTAAGTGACCTATCAGGGGCTTGTAAAGCCTTAACATCATCATCTGGAATTATCCAAATTGTGTTAAAGGCATAGTATTGTATATAATCAAATATAATTTTAAAAACAATTCTGAATTATTATTATTAAACAAAATTTGCAAGCCTGTTAATTGTCAATCAACAGCCTTATTCTTCCTGTTAACTCACACTTGCGTCCTGTTAAACAGCAGATGTGGATAAGCCAATTGAAATATGCTCCAGATTAAAAACGATCCAGGCAATAAACTAATTGAGCTCCTCGAATGTGTTCTTGGCTTGTGTCAGAGTGGAGAGAAATGTAACACCGTGTCATAATGAGTCTGTGAGGTTAAAATTAGCTCTGCGACATCTCTCAGCTCTCCTGTTACCTTTCCCAAAGTCGTGCTGCAGACAGGGGGGGTGGAGGGGCATTGTTGTGTGATTACAGTGGCACAAAGGCACAAGTTTAAAGTTACTATTGACATGTGCTCCCCTGGACAAATTTACCTGATGGATTTTTAATGTCCCAGGGCTTTCCACTGCAGATAGACGCACATCCTCTGGGTAATGCAATTGTGCATGTGGAGTAAGTCGGAGGCAGGCTGCACTGGCCTAATTTCTGAGAAGCTTTCTTGTTTTAGTCATCTGTTAGATTTTCATAATCCCCCTGGCAGCGTAATTAGAAATGAGAGTCCTAATATCACGCTGAGAGGCTTTACTTTTGGAAACGGGATGTTTGTCCGTGTAGATATAAAGTAAAAAGCACACCCATGCATCTCCCTGAATAACTCTGGCTGGCTTTCAGGAAGCCTCCTACACTTTGTTAAATGACTAATTCGCTGAAAGAAACACTGTAGGTGTGTATTTTACACTCCATTTATCTGTCATACTTTTATAAAGCAGATACCTTCTGTGTTATCTTGTTGTGAAGCACAAGACTGTGCAGAAATCACAGTAAACACTGAAAAATCGCAACACGTAGGACTATTAAATGAAATACAAAAAATACTAGTGTTAATACAGTAATAAAGAAATTGTGTATTTTTTGTTTAGCACCCTTTGTTTGTTAAAAATAACCAAAACATTTATTTGGCATAAAAATATTTCATTTAGATCCCTTCAACAAAAAATAACATTAAAGTTTGGTGTAAATGTTTGGTCTTCAGTAAAAATTAATTTGTGATTTAAACTAAAGACAGTCAAGTATCCGCTTCCAGCATCTCTCGCCATATAAGCTGTAAAAGTATAAATTGTTTTTATTACATAATAGAACAAAACTAAACTAAGTAACTAGAAAAAGAAAACTAAACTAATTAATACTCACATGCAGTTCCAGCATTTGCCTATTTTCTTTTCCTCATGTATTACAAATTAAGAACAGATCAAGTTTAAATCTGCTTTATTCTTCATCTGAAGTAATAATCTGTAATAATCAGTATTTTCACAAATAAAGATTTGATCAGTGACACCAGAAAACTTTTCTTGTAAAGTTTTGCTCAGTTCCTGTATGATTTAGTCATCATGTGGAGACAATGCACTGATGACATCGCTGAATATTGTGAAACTACGGAGAGAAAAAAAAAAGAACTTTTCACCGCGGTGCGCACGTTTGTGTAACTTTTATTCACTCCCCAAATGTTGAAATAACTTTACATACTTGCAAACTTCTACAAGTCTCCTCTCCATTTTAATTTAATGTTTTATCAGTTGAAGCAATACAAAGTCTTGGAAAGGCTGGCTCTATGGGGGAATTTTGCTGCCAAAATCCCCCCATATGGTTCCAAGACGATTTTTGTGTCCGGTCCAATCTGCTGAATCTGGCAAAGTGTTTTCATAACGCAGCATGACACTAAGTAATGTTTTTACGGGGATATTTCCAAGACATTTGAGCAATGATTATGAAGCCACAATATATACAGAGTGTGAATATTGCAATACTCATGCTACAGACTGTTTGACATGTTCCAAAACAAATCCATGCTTAACTGGAGATATGTTTGCTACAGTATAGGAAGCACTATTTACTTAAGGTTGCATATTTCTACATGTTACAAGGAAGATATTCAAACATGCCACCAAAGAGCTTTTAGTGGAAAACGTAACCAAAATGGCCTCTTTCAGTGTTTTACTCTTATATGCATTATTCAGTATGGAATCACTAACCACTTTTACATGTTGCTGTTTTATGCATTTTACGTGTGAACAGGTCACCGTTTACAGATAAATATCCTAATTTGCATAAAAGCAGTGACCGCGTTTGTCAGATATACTTAGAGGAATAAAAATTTGCCTCTGGATTTGGAGGCCCTAAATGTTGAAATTGTAAACGCAAAATAGCTGTGTTATTAAAACAATCATGATACCATTGTTTCCAAATCATTTAAACCTAACTCTGTTTTCAGTGACTCACTGTGTGCACATGTGGTTCAAGTGTTATGACTCAGGTGGTTAAAAGTGCAACAGCCGTTCTCCATTCCCCCTCTGTGGAGCTGCTACACCAGGCTGGATGTTTGGCAGCTGTGTGCTGAGAGACAGTTTGCTTTTTACCACTTCACCAGGCATCTCTTATTTTACTGCCGCACATTCGACAAAAAGGTAAAAGGCCAGTGTCTGATGAGACATCTTCATCCGTCTAGTCTCTCTCCGTTTCCCACACTGAGGTTCCTGGGGGCCAGTTTGTGGATTCACTCATGCAGCTACATCTGCTGCAGCTTGTTGATCGAAGCTTCTCATTTTCGTGTGTATGTGTTTATGCAGACTGGTGTAAAAAAAAAAACCGCATGCTGTCGTGTCATGTTTGCTTTTTAAGTAGTTTACCCGTCTTAAGTGGGACATATTAAGACCATTTCAGTTTGTTTAAATTTACCGGGGCATTTTGGGAGTTTAACATTTCCACCTACTCTAAATTTCAGAAAATCCCAGAACTTTGTTCTGAACATCTTGGGTTTTAGTATACCTGTTTGTTTGTTTTTTAACTTTGCAAACCAATGATAATTCTTATTTCCTTCTCCTTATCCCTCTCAAATCAGGCTTCATTTACATTTTACTCTATTTATTTCAGATTTTCAGATCTTGAATCTGAGAGTTTTGTAACACAAATTGACCACGTTGCAGTTTGCATTTGCTGGCATTTTCTTATCTGATTTATCATGACAATGTCAATTTCCAGTTAAAGATGTCTGGGGAAAAAAAAAAAGGATTGTTATGGTTGCATGAGAGTCCCAATAAATGTCAATGGATTTGAAAATGCTGTTAACTTCTGTTAATGTGTGCAGCTAAGTGATAAACATCACACTTCTTCATGTAAATGGTGTCCTAAAGAAGCCTGTATAAAACATCTAATGTTTTTATAATAGCTGTATTTGACTACAGTGACATGCCATCCTAAAAGAAACATTATAGATTTTTATTGTTATCCCAATAAATACAGAAAGATATTTTGATAACAGTGAAAGTTCCTATCACTATTGGCCTGAATAACTCCTCTGGCAGTAAAAGTTATCATCATTTTGTGGATTTAAGCATCAACATTTTCACCAATGCAGATCATATGCACAGTGTGTGTCGCTGATTTAAGCTGTGAGAAGAGCAAATAAAGAGTTTGTGACTCACACACTCATTAAGTTTAATTGGAGCGTTTGAAACTGACTGTGAAAATAAAATTGCAAGAGGCTTATTACGTGAGTTGCAAAGAAGATAGCTCAAAATAACTACATAAGGGTAGTTTGGTCATGATTTTCATTTCATTCAAATAGAAAATTGTGAAAATTTCAAGATTGCATTATTCAGGAGTATTTAATGAATTAGAATGTGTTCAGATTAAGCTCATTCCCCACCTTTTGAGAAATAACAAACATTTGGTTGTCATTAAGCCCACATCTTCTGTTTTAAAATGATTTTTATCATTCTGATAAAATGTTCCAGTCTTAAATGTTTTGTTTTCATTAAGCAGGAAATAATTGGAATGAATAAAAAATAAAGGCTTTAAAGCTCCAGTGATTATCACGTGCTTCACTTTGTGAACCGAGTTTCTGAAACAAAGGAACTTTTAAATCATATCCTGACTTATTGAACGCCGCTGCACACCACGATGCCCTAAAAATACATCGGCATTTAATTAGCATATTATTACCTTCCTCTCTTTCTCGTCCACAGTTGTGTTTTGTTTTTCAATTACCACGTCTCTGCGTGAGACCTCGTTGTCATCAATGTCTGCATCTCAATGTTACGCCCGTGCTGCTTCTACCTGTTGACACGCCGACACTTTGCAACTGGCAGATAAGAGCTGGATTGGAGCCATTGATTAACCAGCGACTTCATTACGGCGGCTGGCAGCCATTAACAATGCAACCCCATTGATTCAGCCGCTGAAGTGACTGTGGGAGAAATCAGGGAAAGATAACACTTGGAGCTGTGGTTTATATTGGATTCGCTGCAGGAATCTCAACGCTGCTGCAGCCTCATGCCAGACAATGAGTCTCTATGTGATCCACCTTTTGCCCTGTCCCAGTTCTCTCAGCTGCGGCTGAAAATATCACAGTGTCACACAGCATTACCTCAACTATTTTCTTTGTATTAATGTATAATGCCAGGGTTGAACAGGGGGTTGTGGGGAGAAGAGGAGAGATAAGCTATAATAAGAGGAAATTACTATATTTAGCTCTGACTCATCTGTCTCCATACGCCTCTGAGATGAATATCAGACAGACGTTTATCTAACAGGAGGAGGAAAATGTGTCGGTTTGCAGAAAATACATGTTATGGGCCGTGAAACAATACAACCTTCCAGAGAGTTTCTGTGAAGTTTTGGTCAGATGGAAGCCACTGTAGTGACGTCAGCAGTTCACGCCAAAACCAAAAGCCATAACAGCATTCATGGAGTTTTGTTGTCTATGTTTCTGGCTGTGCTTTAAAACAATAAACTCTAGTTAAGTTAAAGCTTGATCCTGAGTCAGATTATGTCATAAATTGCTAACATATGCATCCTTAGGAGATCATCATGTTTTTAGTTTTGAAACAGCCCATCTCTTAATTTTTGATCAAGAACAGTGACCGTTTTAAAGTTTAACAAAGCTCTTAAATCGACATTGCTCTGACAAGGAACTGTTTTACAATTGCGATCACTTAGACACACATTTATTCAAGCACTTACACACCAGAGTGTGTAAGTGCTAAAACATCTACAGACATTTGCAGCTCATTAAAATTCGTCCTCTCCTCTTTTTAAGACTCTTACAATACATAAAAAAATACAACACTCAATACATTTATAAAGGATGACCACTCTCCACCGTTTGGTGGCGCCCCAGTTGCTCTGCCCCTTATTTCAGTGGGACAAAAAAAGGCGCATTGCGTAATAGTGTGCTTCAAATAGCTTGTGTCAGAAGTAGACCTGAGTCGCTGTTGTGTGCTCTGTGATCTGAGTGTTGGATAAACACAGGGGCAACAGCGACGCGCTGTGGACTTTGTGGGTACTGCTATAAACTTGAATAGTGCCAGTCAGCCTTTGATAAAAATGCAGCGGACACATTGAGCCAAGTGGAGAACAATAGATGTAAATAAAAAACATGAAGTTTGAGTGACTCTACATAAAGAATATAGCCGGATTGGCTTAAATACGCTTACATTTCGGGGGCTCACGCAGCTTTAACTGTCGCGTGGTTAAGATAATAAATATACATTAGCATTTTATTAGCGGCTTTGATCATGCAAATGTATTTAAACGTGTCAAATACAAGCCGCGCTTTCCTCACGAGGTCAGTTTAACAGGATTTCTGTGCGCGCGTTGTGATTTCTGTCCCGTGACACCTCTGCTTTCTCTTTCGGACATTTTTTTTTTTTTTTTGTCTTTTCACACTCGCCACAAAATAAATAAACACAAATATTTGTCTTTTTTTTTTTGGAGGGGGGATTTCACCATTAAAAATCCACCTTCCAAGCCGAGGGAGCCTTAAATCGCGACCATGGCCAAAAGCAGGTTTCCCTTTGAGGAATCATTTGATAGCCCTATTAACTTTCATGTAACATTGTTTCTTGAAGGCATCCACAGCAAGCGCCTCAGTGTCATTACTGTGAGAAATGTGCTTTCATATTGAACGTCTTTTACGAAAGTCCTGGAAGGGACATAACACCGCGAGAGATGTGAACGCAGATTAAAAGCGCGTTTCGAGCTCCAATTGGTATAAATGACGCACCGGAGCGTTTTGCGTATGCTTAATTAGAACAATATGCAATTAATAATTAAAAAGTGTGCATCTGTTATTAATTACGCTGAAATAATTAGCGGAAACATCTGTTAGCGTTTCAAATAAAGCCCTAAAAAACATTCATTCCGCTGCATTTTGTCGTCGAATTAAACAAAAACACTAAACGCACATTTTTCAAACTAAAACGCATTTTTTTACGCCGCCTCCACGCTCAAAACATCCCGGTTCCAACTCCGTATAGCTACGCCCCTTGCAGGACCTTCGACAATCCATTCAAGCCAGCAAGTTTGGAGAGCGTGTTGAGTTTAATCAATTCATAACGTCGAGATGGAGCCGAACTCACTGAAGGTAACGTTTTTGTTTTCATGCCTCGGTTTTATCCCAGCTCCTCTCTGCCCGCTTTCATCAATCGCCACCTTTTCCGCGAGCGCGCGCGCGCCGGCCGCTAAACTTTCACGCGCTGAAAACGAACGCATCTGTGTGAAAAATGTAGAACATGTAAAAAAAAAAAAAAAAAATGTTTTGATTGTTGCGATTGTGCGCAGAAAGCGAGAGGTGTGTGATGTTTGCAGGTCGAGCGTAAAGAAGCGAGGGTTTCTGATTTATTATTATTATTATTATTTTTAAATGATTCATTCATTTCTTTACTTGACTTCAATCTTTATTTATTTATTTTTTCTCTCCACAGTGGGTGGGCTCGTCTTGCGGCTTACATGGACCATATATATTCTATAAAGCCTTTAAATGCACCCGGGATGGCAAGGCGAGGATCCTCGCTCTCGGAGACTTTTTCTTCGTCAGATGCCAACCGGAGGATCCTATATGCATAGCGGAGCTCCAGCTTCTCTGGGAGGAAAGGACAAGCAAGCAACTTTTATCCAGCTCCAAACTTTATTTCCTACCCGAGGATACTCCCCAGGGACGAGCCGTCGCTCACGGAGAGGTAAGGAATAAAGCCCGAGTCGCTATGTTTATTTCGAGGAATTTTTTATTTTTATTTTTATACATGTTCCGCCGCTTCTCTTTTGTTTACTGGCCGTGGATCTCTCAGAGGCATTCAGGAACCCATGCATTTATTATGACATTGATGTATCGATCGGGAGAAAAGAACTCACCTACAGCGGAATTGGGCTTTTTTTTTTTTTTTTTTTATAGTTGTAGACTTCAGCCTTGTTTGTCTATTGTGGCGTCAACATGCTGAATGTGCACTTGTCCAGCTGCGCTCAATAAGACTGCAGCCGCTGCGCTCCGTGGGGTTAATTGTGCCATAATAATAATAATAACAATAATAAAAAGAAAAAGGGGGGGTGAAGCAACAATCTTTCGCCTGCCTGGGCTCTGTCATCTTCATTTCTGGTTAAAAACGTGTCAGATCTGCTGACATACGGAGCGGAAATTGCGAAACGCGATAGTAACGAATGCACGATGGGATCCGACGCAGCTCCGTACAATAGTTATTTTGTAATGCGGCTTGATGTTGAAAGAGGCAGTGCGAGTCATAAAAAAGGGTGCCAGAGGCGAGCCAAGCCAGCGCTGACACGTCCTAACTATATGCTCTCCTCGCTTTGCATAATTTTTTTCCCCAGTGAACATTTCTGTCCTCAAACAATGATATTGTCAGCTCGCATGTCTTGTAACCGCGCCTGCCTCGCTGTGGTTGGCACAGACACTGCTTGGTTATGATCGACTCTGGCCATATGTGGCGCTTGTGATCCTGTTACGCTGAACGGAATTACACTGTAAAATGGTATTTTAAATATTAGCCATTAAAGCGGTTCAAAAATTCAAAAACGAGCATGCTAATTTGTTAGCATCTGATCAATTTTAACGACTTAAGCCAGTTTATGTTGGTCACAAATACTGCCTCGACATTTTTTGGATTTTAATACAGCTGAAGTGTCCGGTTCTGTCATCTTCAGGGGTTATGGGAGTTGTGTTATGACAGATGTCTACTTGTTATGAACCGCCTTTAAACTTGTGGGTAAAAAGTTTTCACTGTTGGAGAAGCATTGTGTTCAGGTTTAGCTGGTCTACCTACACCAAACATGCAATTTTCCTAACCCCCAAGGCAGTTGTTGCCAAAGAACAGAGCTTCTTGGCTGTGATTGTCAGGATAAATGGTCTGTAAGACAGCTTTTTAGAATAAATTGATGATTTTTGTTACTATTTTTGTAATGTTTTATTCCCTATCCAGTTTAGTGACTGCTAATGCTTATGTCAACAATGACAGCTAGCTAAGCTATCTACAGTAAAGGCAGGAATGAATATCACATTAGCTGTGTTAGTCAGGATAAATGGTCTGTAAGACAGCTTTTTAGAATAAATTGATGATTTTTGTTACTATTTTTGTAATGTTTTATTCCTTACCCAGTTTGTGTATAAGTTTAGCGACTGCTAATGCTTATGTCAACAATGATAGATAGCTAAACTATCTACAGTAAATCTAAGGCAGTCATGAACATCGCATTAGCTGCGTTTGCCAGAAAAAATGTATTACATGTCACACTCTTAGAAAAAAATGGAAAAGTTTGTTTATAGTCCACTAATGTTTATGCCTAAGTGATTTAGGGATGGGGTTAGTGCAGAAGTCAAGCTCTTGCTAGCAAGCTGAGATCATTTACTCTGTCAGTAGTTATTAATGAACGCGGTTGCTGCAAAGAGATTGACTTTCAAACTTGTTCGATTAGATACAAAAAGTTTCTTACTATTTCTATAAAATGTTATGACTTGTATCCAGGCCAATATTAGCATTTATAATACTAATTAGCATTCAGAGCACTAAAGTGTTGAGTAAAATGATCTTACTAATGTCACTAATTTATTCCCTGGTCTTTGAGCTGCCGAACTTGCATGGTTCTACTCTGAAATCCTGATTGATGTTCACCCAAAGAAAATGCATGTGACTCCATTAGTTTTATTGGGCGAAATTCTAACAGCTTGTTTTATCAGCGTCCCAAATTAAGAGCTGTGAAACAAACAATATGTGTGGTTTTTCTCTCTGATATAATGACAGCAACACTTTAATTGCTGCCTTCTTGCTTTTGATCACTTTGCGGCTGCGTGGAGATTACTCTCTGTTGCTGTTATATTGTTTATAGGGGACAAAGCCGTGTTTGTACTTGACTCTTCCGCTGATGGTTTACTTACATTCTTTCCTCTTGAGTAATAAGAGCAGCTATCACATTTCCCTTTCATGAGAAAGGTGGCTATTTATGGCCAGCAGCTTAGACCAGCTATCATCCCTGTGAATTCTTCTTTTTGAGCAGGGGTATCTCCTCTTGAAACCCCCCTGGTGTTAGCATTTAACAGACTGCAATTATTTAGTAATTACTCTGAGTGCATGCATTGCCCTTCCTAAAGACCAGACTTGCACAAGACATGCCAGCTCCACCCCCTTTATTCCCACAGACTTATTTGCATTGCAAAATGCTCACATTCCAGCTCATTGACTGTAGCTGGAAAATATGACTTATTTAATAACACAGGGTCTGCACTGCCAAATGTAGTCACACATATTTCCCACATGTTGTAAAGCACGTTGACATAAACTTCCAAAAAGGAATTAGTGCTATTTTTCTGCATAGATTATTGATTTTATATTGATAAAACAAACTGTTAGATTAAGGTAGTGTAACTTTACTTGAGTAAATTGCAACTAATACATGTCAGGAGGATAAGATTACGTTTTACTGCTGAAATCAGTTACTTAGTTTCAAACTGTTCTGTTTTACATTAAGTTAAACTTTAACAACAAGGATCTGGAATTACAATGAATTTGCAGTTCATGAACAGCATAATGACATGTATTAAAAATGTCCTTATTCAGAATAAACATCTTTCTTACACATTTTAAAACCTGATACTAAATGCACATAAATAGAATAAATATAGGGCTTTTAGTTCACAATTTGTGCAAATAAATCTTATTAGTGTATGCAGTATTATTATTACAAATAACAGTTTGAAGTGCAGTATTGGTTGACTATTAGATAACCAATATATGCACACCTAGCAGGCCAATAGCATTTCCAGCCTGTCAGATGGAGTCTCTCTCTAGTAGAAACCCACACCTGATCCAGATGACAGAGCCCAAGATATCAAATGTCACAGAATGTAGGAAGCCGTCCGACGACAGGTGACAAAGAGAGGAGTGAGGAAAGTGTGGATTTATTGCAACTGATACTTTACAATAATACTGTATTGTGATCATGTAACGCTGTAATATTATACAACTCTTTTGCAAAGGACAATCACAACAGAGTGGAGTCCTGTGCTTCATCCTCTAATGTCTTAACTAACAATAATGCATTTCATGAAGTTATCAAGGTCACTCTGTCGTGAGAAATAAATGTTAGTTTGTGATCAAGCCATAAATATGTTGCAGAAGTAATAAAGTTTAAATCTATTTAAAACAAGATAACATGGAAACATTTTTCCTGGCAATTACAGCCAAGCTGTGCCACTTGTTAGAAGTGACTGACAAAGGTTAGTGGTTAGCTTGTTAGCATATTTGCTAACTGGTTAAGTTGCAGTGCAAAACTGGTTAAGTTTAGCACTTCTGCTGAACTGGTTAAGAAATGAAGCGTTACAGAAATGGTGTCAGACTTTTTAAATTGTAGTTTGAGAAAGTGAAATGTAAATTGTTTTTTGCATGACTAGCACAGCTGGAAAGTGTTAATTATTGGCAACAATCAGGAATTAGGACTTGGCAGAATGTTAAACAAAAGCATTAAAAGTGTTGCTAAACTACTGAAGGACATAGCAACAAACTTTTTAATATATTTTAATAAAGTGCAATGTCAACCACAGCTAAGATGTTCACCGCTGTTACATTTGGGAGTCCTCCCATTCTCTGATTGAATTTCAACTGGGTCAATCAACAAATAGAAGAACGGTGATGTTTTTCTGCACTGTTTTAGAATCGTAGTCTGCCTGTAGTTTTAGTAATGCCATCTTGTTCGGATCGGCACATCTCTCTTTGCAGTGGGTTATGGCTGTTTACAACGCAGGCAATTTCCAGTAAGCTTCATAATGTTAGCGATTGGGTCAAATTTAAAACCGCAACAAAGTCCACGCCTCCATCCGGGAAGCAATCATGTCTCAATAGCCAAGAGTCCAGACACACTGTACCAAGAAAAGCATAGAACAAGTGGCTGGTTTTTACCAGCTAGTGGAAACATTATCCTTGGCAAATATGCTACGATGTGCCTCTTATTAGCAATGACTGTCCCAGCATTATAATTATCGCTAAAGTAGTTACGACTTACAATATCCAAGCTGTTTCAATCTATCCAAAACAAGATGGCAGGTAGTATTTTTTTCCTACAATTAGAGCAGAGGTGTATTAATTGCCTGAGGGTTGACAATGTCTTGTTTCCACTGCATGGTTTGGCATGGGCTGTTGTGGTTTGATGTCAGTGTGTACAACTAATAAGAATAACAGGTGACACAATGCTGAACCAGCATCTTTAGTTAATTTGTCACAAATAACTTATTTGTTGGATTAAAAACATAATTTCAATGACTGGTATTTGCCACCCTCTGAAAGTCTGTTTTGTTGTGCACATTTGCCACCAGCTGTAAAGCAACTAAAGGACACAAAATATCAGTTTGAATGGATTGTGAAGTTTAGCACATACCATTTAAACACATCATTTTCCTTTTGAAGCTTCAGAGATCAGACTCCGGGTTTGTATAATTTGGATGATGAAATGTTATAAGTGCTATGTAGCCTGGCCTCAATTAAAGGGCTCGTTTTTCTCTGAGCAAATCAAACTACTTACTGTATGTTACACAGCAGTGGAAATCGCCCTGACAACTTGGAGTCAGTTTATGACCTTCACTGAGCCCATTCAGATTTTCGCTGACTTTGCCCCACAACACACTAATCTGCACTGCATGAGTCAGCTATAACGGAGTGGCGCTTGCAGATGCAATCCATAATCCAAAAACACAAACAGGAGGAGAAAAAAACAAACAAAAAACCAGATGCTCAAAAATGAACACATTTATTTATGTTGTATGTTTTAAAAAGCAGATGTTAAATTCTACACTCGGGTGGTGAAGGTAAACATTGCTGAGGGACTGATTTCATAAACCTCACATAAGCTGGTTTCTTTCAGATAAGATAGATTTGTGGCTCTGCGGCCACACTAAAAACTGTAAATCTGTAATTGACTGAATATCAACAGCTTAATTTGTGCTTGTGAGTCATACAGATATGAATGTGATAAGCTGCAGTTCTCAGGAAGTGTGTTGTTTTCACAAGGTTTAGGTGCTAATTGAGAACATATAGTCTCATGAGATTAAATGTCCAACCTGCTATAATTGCAGTTTGTACTGTATATTTATAGACCATGCTAGATTTTACATGAGTATTTTCACACAGTTTAGAACAGAGTCTGAATGTGAAATGTAAACAGCTGGTTGTGCTTCGCTTTCATCTGAAGCTCAAGGCCAATATCCCTCAAATACCAAAAAACTTGTTTAAGCCTTTTATTAAACTTACTGGAAGTGGATTACTGATTCTTTTCTGCTTTGGAGCGCTAAGGTATGATGTAATTTCCTGATTATTTCTCAGGTATTTGTTTGCCTCTAGCCTCTCCTGCGGCTTGTTTGCAGTTTTTTTTTTTAAGCTCTGTTTTCTCTTTTTGCTGTGGTTTGCAGTGACGGGAGGAACCAACCCGTGACCTACTGTGCTTGTTTTTCTTCTGTCAAAAGGGTTGGAAGGTCAATTCCTTTTAAACGCAGCGAGGCTGTCTTTCTTTCTTACTTTCTTTCTTTGTCCTTTTTTTTTTTTTTTTTTTATAAATGCTTTGGACTGGAAATAAAAATAATGATTCGGGCGAGTGCGTGCGAACTCCCGGCGCCTGTGTTTTGCTGATTAGATGATAAACACATCAGGAGTGAATTTATGAATCTATTTATACCGAGTTAATTATTAGCTCCATGTGCAGCAAAAGCTCAATTCATTTATTTATTTTTTTTCACTGTTTCCCAGCCTGACCGGCAGTGTTTACCACCACCAGTTGAGGCCAGCTTGGTCTTTAAACAGGCTTTGTGTCGGGTTGCTCACCCATTATGACAAACCCTCTGTTGGGGCCCTTTTGCTCTATTTGCCTGCCTGCAAACTGCCACTGACTAAACAGTCACATGTGTTTTAAAGCTCACTGAGTGACACAATATTTCTTGTCACACCAAATGGCCCGCCTCCTCTCTCCCCTCCTCTGCTCCCCCGCCTGGCTGTAATACACTTTCTGTTTTTGGACAGAGCTGTTGTAGATAACAGCTCACCACACACAACACCCACTTATTGTACACTCCTCCTCCAGGCTCTCATAATTGCTTATTCTTATCTTTTCACTGCATATCCTGCTCTTACTGCATATGCAGCATAATAGGAGGGCCGCTCTCGTAATGGGAATTCTGCATCTGCGGAGAATATTCCTGGATCATGTTATATTAATGTGCTATTATCATCACCTCTGATTTCATCTGACCTCTCCTCTCCTCTGCTCTGTCCCTGTAGCTGACAAGGCTTTGGCACACACACACACACACACACACACTGACAGGCAGGGGGACTGCAGCAGTAGACCCGGTATTGATTGCTGTGGAAAACACTTTGGCATGCATCCAGAGCCATTTCTTCAGCACATGGCAGGAGTCCACACATGTGTTCTGGTGCTCGCAAAGCCAGCTTGTAGGGGAAATTAGATTGCATTCATTTGCTGCTTCTTTGATTTTAGTTTTCTCTTAAGGGGGGGAGAAAAAAAAAAAACAAGCAAATAATGGGACACTGTTGGGTTAAGTGTAAGTGACTTTGATATGCAGCGTTCTGATGGATAAGGTCGTTGTGCAGAATGGCTGGAGCGTAAATGTGAGATGGTAGATTTTTACAGATCTTTTTTTTTTTTATTTTACTATGTCCAGCCTGCGCATTAAAACAAATGTCCCCATTCAGATAACAATGGCAGGAATTTTTGTGGAGTAGAACTTTTTTTTTTTTACACACTGTGTGTGTGTGTGCGCGTGCATGCCTCCTCCTGCTGCAGAACAAGTCATTAACTCTGCACACTGCCCTCCAGTGAATTCCTCACCATTGCTGAAATAGCATGTAAATTATTACCAGCTATTTTGAATAGTGTAATTTAAAACCTTTTAAAATGTAATAGCAGAGACTTCAAAGGCAATGAAAAAGAAGTCCCACAAACATTAAGATTTTTTTCTTTTTTTGTTTTTTTTGGAGGGTTTTTTTGCAGCCTATGTAATAATATGTTTCCAGCGCTGCATGTTTGTCAACACACCCGAGACTTTTGGCGTTTCTTAGCTTGGTTTGTTCCACTTTGTCATTCGCTAACCACTTGAGCAGGCAAACATTTGCCTTGATGCATGACTCCAATGCCTCCGGCTACAGTGGATCATTATTATATCCGCCGATGCAGTCACAGACGGGAAGCCCCTGCTCAGTAATCCAGTCGACATTTTTTAATTCTTCACTGGTGAACTCTTGGGCACGCAGCGCCTCTGTTCTCCGTCTTCATCGCATCCTGCTAAAATGGAAGCATATAAGGCTGCAGTGATTCAAGCGGGGCTGACACAGCTTTTTGCTGCGGTGTCACCTTACATGATGAATGCCTCACCCACTTTCAGGAGGGCTTTGAAAACTCCTCTTATCTCACCGTTTCTTGCCGTTGCTAATGCTGCAGAAGAATGCTAAGTTCATATATCACCACGGCTTGTGTAACAGCAATCTCTTAATGGAATCGGTGAATAAAAGATGAGTTCGGCAGCGCCCCTGTCGATATGCAGCAACTTTTATGCATATATGAATACGCTGCACAAATTAGGTGGTGCATCGCGGCGAAGAATCATTCTCACCCGCTTTAAACGGTGCACCTTGAACTCCTTGGAGTCTGAAAGCAGTCTCAACAAAATATATTCTGAGCCGATTGTCCCTGGCACACTTCCTGGAGCTTCTTTTTTAATTCCCAGATAAGTTTGTTTTGGGACACTGCAGTCAAGGTCGGCCATGGGGAGGGGAGACAGATAATGAACTCATATTGTGTTTCATAGCCTCGTTTTCTCTTCCCTCCTTCCTTTGCTCTGCTTATCCTGCTCTGTCTACATTGTCCATGTCACCATGTCCATTACTCAATTACTAATCTCCTATGGCCTTAGGAATTCCTGTGCTGACCTCTCAGAGGCAGCAGCCTGAAACCTTCGCAGCATGTCAGGAGTCCTCTCTCTCTCTCTGTGTGTGTATGTGCGTGTGTGTGTCTGTGTGTACCCAGAGTATAGAAAGACACCCACCCACTGAGCTTCAGCACCCCTGGACTCACTAAACTGAGTGTCTTGCCAGCTATGTTTGCTCAATATAAAATTTCAGATGTTTTTAATTGGATCGGCAGGTAGAAATGTTGCCACCAATTCAACAGGTCTGGTTAAAATGAAGTTCAGCATTGGGAAAAATCAGTTCTATTGACAATGTTGGACAAATTGGACTGCAGTTCAACATGTGGCCATTATCAGTGCATGACAAGGCGCTTCCTCTTTCAGAGATGTCCTGGTTTTGTTTGAACACATCAGCTGAAGAAATTGTCATTTGAGATAAAGATAATATCTGTGGTGATTATCTGGCTGTATGTATATGAAATGAAAGATGGTCGAAACAAAAAAGTTGGAAGTGCCAGAAAGCTTCAGTCTGCCCTTATGCATGATGGTCTTTCATTTTGGTAGCGTATGGCTCTTCACCCAGGGTGACATGCAGTCAAAGGTCGGAGGGTGGCAATAATTTGAGTTGCATTCCAAATAATTCTTGTATTGTTTTTTTTGATGCACAATTTGAGCAATAGAGGGAAACGTTTCTCTGTGCAGAATGGCAAGCTAATGATGCTGGATTTATAATCTTCCAGTACAGTGACAGTTTCTAGGTCTATTTTACTGTTTTTTTAAGGGGCCTGGACTGGATTTGATATTCCGTAAATAACTTATCTGCTTAAACTTGAATTTCAGTACTCTACGCGAAGCCTAGATTCTTCTTCTTCTTCAAAAAAAAAAAGCTGTTTTAAATCCATCAAATATTTATTCTGCCCAAAAGAATATGATTAAGATCAAAAAAGATAAGGTTCCTCGTGAACACACTAATTTGTGCACAGCTCTGCTAAAAAATGTAGGGTTTTTTTGGTGAGTGGAATTTCAATGATGTTGCTTTAGAGCTGGAACCAGCATTACGGTAAAAGTCAGTCAGTTTCTACTTTCAGTCCTTTATCCTCCATCAACTCAACGAATCCACTCGGTGATGATTGTGCAGATCTCGCATTGCTGCAGCAACACCATGAAATATTGATAGAAGGACAGGATGTTACATTTAGCTGCTTATGTTGCCTTGCATTTTAACTCAACCATAAAGGCAGGAGTTAATCAGTGCATCTGCTTATTTATGTACCTGAGGCAAAATGACTCTAACACAATAATAATGTATTCAAGATCTGGAGTGTACAAATCCTGTTGGTTTATTTGCATAGTTGGGTTTACTGAATTGGCACCCTGGTGTTTAGTGTGTTGCTGATGTGTTGTGTCACCCCTTGGCTGCGAGGTTGCAGTCCTCTGACCTATATTATCAAATGGCCCCGCTGGCTGTGTGTAACGGACGCCACTTTGCTGAACTATCATCTGCCTAACTGGAAATGACAGCGCAGTGTGGACGGGCGGCATTTACATAGGGGCATGGCCCAGAGTTTCCAAGCCGCATCTTTGAAGCTCAAAATCCAAGAAGCGAGTCGCGGACCCCCTGCAGTGCACGCTGAAATGCCGCTGGAATGATTCATCTTGGATAAATTACAGGATGTCTAGAGCTGAGACATTTAGTCATCTGATAAATTCAGGAGAATCAGAGTGATTTCCTTCAAGTTGTTGATTATTATTTTCAATATTGTTTAGTCTTTACTGGTTTATTTCCTCCTGTTAACCAGACACCCAAGAGAAAAAAAAACAAAACAACAACAAAACACTGTTGCAATGTTTCCTTATACTAGAGCTCGGATTATAATGTTGGGAAATTTTCACTCAAACGTTGAGTTAGAAACTGATTTAGTTTGTTGTGTCATAGAAGAAACTTAGAAGCAGCATAATTATTCTTCACAGAGTGCTGTTTTGAAGTAAACAGCTGAATGACTCACTGAGCATTTTAAGTACAACAGAATAATAAATATTGAGATGTGAAAATATGCTGTATGATAACATTGATGTCAATGTTAATTTAACACCGGAGAACCAATTAGTTCACTTAAGCGAACATTAGCCGTCTATCTGAGCCTGTTTGCACAGGCTAGTTCCTGCTCAGCTCTCTGCATTTGAAGAGCTGCTCTGTATGGACGGGTAATATTTCTTCTGTTTTATACAGAGGGATAGAATTTTAATAAAGTCGATTTTTCTGTCTTTCCAAACAGTTTATAGGGCTGCTTAGCTAAGGCGTATGGCTGCAGCTGCAAATTTATGGGCATAGCATCCCCTACCTCCCCCTCAAATGAGCAGCTGTTTCTGGGTTAGTAACCTAACTCCACTGTGCAGAGTTAAACCAATAACCCTAATATGTTGTGTTAAATCAGCCCAGGCATGATTGGTTCACGTTTCACTAAAGACTCGGTTAACTAAATAACCCAAATTTTGCCACTTTTACCAAGCAGTTTCTTAGAGTGTATTTTTTTTTTTTTTAATGAACTACAAAAACAAACCTTTTAAGCATCTGAAAATACTTCACTGGAAGTCTTTGAAATGTAAATATTTGCAGTTCTCAAATCTCAGCCTCATTGCTTCCATATTTAAACCATTTTGATAGGGCCAAGTTATTTTGGTTCTCTTTCGGACTTCAAACCAAAAAAAGAAAAAAAAGATTGTGGCGATACAATAAAAATCATCTGGTCGAAGTGCCACTTCGGTGTTTTTGTATGCATGGTGGTAACCCGGGTTGGTGCAATAATGTTATTGTAATTCTTTCTCAATAACCGACTTGGCCGGCCTCGTTCTCAGAAACTGTGTGCAGAAAAGTTTCTTAATTCTCCACTATTTACATATTTCTCAACCAAATCTCATGTCCTATGCAAACCACAAATCATTCATCATCTTCCTGCTCTCTAGCTTGCAGTCTGTAACCACTCTGAGTTTGGCTTGTAGCATTAAAAAAAAAAAAAAAAACAGAGAGAGAGAGAGTGTTAGAGAAAGGAGTGTTAGAGAAAGTAGCCTCAGAAAATAAGGAATTGTTTCATGGTAGCTGATTTTTTTATTTTATTTTTTTTCAGTGCTGCAGCTTACTTCATAGACTGATTGTATTGGAGACTGTGTTGACAGCTGCTAAATTGTTCTCACCTGTTGTGTTTTTTTGCTCTCAAGCCAAACAAGTCCCCAAACAGGATCTGTTGACACGCTCGCATATCATCGCATCTTTCAGCGGATTAATATAAAAGCAATCGCCTTTTTTTTTTTGTTGTTTAGTTTTGTTTTTTCTTCGGGGTTTAATGCTGCGTCTCACTCTATTATCTCTGCTTTAAATAGACTCCGCTGAAACATTTGGTTTCTTTATGCGCAGTCAACAGATTGCATCAAAGTACAGTGAATAAATTCTGTGGAGAAACAGAGCAATGTGGCTTTTTTGGCTGCAGGCTGAATGCTATTTACCGTTGTTCTGCTCTTCTTTTTTTTTTTTTTTTTTTGCGGCAGTCAGTTTTTCAATGCACGGAAAGCCGGTTACAACCACCCGCCACCACTTGACAGCTGAAGACAGCTCATTATAAGACGACCAAAAAACCCATGTTTGATGTTTTTACTTAGTGAGGGAGGCACAGCTATATCAAGCTATCCCTCGCAGGCTTTTTGCTTTATAAGGAAATACTGTCTCCAACTGTTTGGGATTTGATATGCCTGTAGTTGGAGATGATGTGAGAACTGAATATGGGTAATTGTATAGACGGAGCACTCAGAGAGAATATGAAACGCTGAGAAGACATGTGTTTGTTTTTAGAATGTTGTTGGGGAGAGAGAGAGAGAAAAAATAAAACAGGAACATTGAAATATTTCAATCAAAACAAAGAACAAAAGCAGAAAAATAACGCTGATCCTAACATTTTAAGACTAAAATGAAGGATTTACAGCGGGGTTGTTCTTTTTGATTACAGAAGACTGCTTGATTGCAGCTTTATTGAGTGCACACCCTCTACTTACACACATAAATATAACATAATGAATGTTATTTTAATGTCAGTCGTACACGAGCTCTTTGAGGGGAAATGCACAAAGCCAGACAGATGCATGGTAAATTGGAGATAACCAAGGTAAACATCAGAGACCTGCTCTGTGTTTCAGCCTTTTCAGACATCTGTCCTCCAGATTTCCCCCCGTTTCTGTAATAGTCATCTTGCAGCAAAACCTCTCCATTCTGTTGGTAACAAGCACTTCAGCCATTAGCTCTTCAAATGGAAACACATTTAAGAGTCTTTGCTGCCTCCCCACTCCGCTGGTCTTGAAGTTGTTTCGAGTTTGAGAGTTATTAAAGGAGCTGAATCAACCTCAGAAGAAAAAAAAAAGGAAAAAAGGAGGTTAAACCCACACAGTGAAGAGAGAGTAAATCTTATTTAGTCAGCTAACTGAACTGACTGAAGTACTGTGCTTAAAGTCATTTCTCCATGCCAGACTGACACATTTATGTCTATATTTGAAGTTCTACCTTGCATCACAGACGCCTTGTCCACACAATATCGCCGTCTATTCGTTCCCTAATAAGTTTGCGTTTCATCTGCTTCTCCAAACTGAAAAGCGCCCGCGTCTCGAACATCAGGAGCCCAACTTCCTAAATGCTAATCAGAAAGTCTCAAAACAGCGGCGTCCTCATTGACATTGATTTAACTCCCCGACATAAATCCAATTCAGCAATCATCCACATCATCCATATTCATGCCGCTGTAATTTACTTACGTTAATGTGCATCCCACAGCCGGCCGCGGCGCCGCTCGGTGCTCATGCTAATTTAGTTGATGAATAACGACGGTCCGTTTGTCGTCTTTCATTTGCCGATGATGCTCTGATTTCATACCAGGTTTTATCAAACTTTTGACCCTAATTATTTCCGCCTTACAGTCTGCAGCTGAATCACTGTAACTAAATGTTATATCAGGCTGTAATAAGTAATTCTAATCACATCCTCAAATATGTGGTTAGTCTTTAAAATGCGTCACCGTAAACAACAGTCTCAATAATTTCATCAACCGGGATGAGGGATTCTAAATTGTATATTTTAATTGGGAAATACTTCAGCATCATAATGTTTGAGCCATTATATTTTAATATTTTGTCTAAAAACGTTGCTATGTATCCATAAATTTTCTCGTGAGATTTTGTTGGAATTTCTTAACTTTTTTTTTTTTTTTAAAGAATAGTGTTATCTACATTTATCAACATGCATAGTTATGTTAGTTATATTGATTAAATATTAATATTTATTCCAGTAGCACAAACGTACAGTGACACATGTCCTGGATCCCAAAGTTCATCTGATCGAGCCACATGGTAAGAGCTAATATCAAAGTTTAATGTGGAAAACGTGGCACGTTAACGTTTGTGATAGTAGGACAGAAACGACTTCTTCTTTCATTTCTCCTAAACAGTTGTTTGACATGTAGCTTCAAATAGTCATAATGGAGACTTTTGCACCTCCTTCTGACTAAACACAGTGACAGGTTTGTCGTTTTCAGGTTTGTGTCACTGCTTTCGGTGTTTTTACATTTTATTTATTGCTCTGACTGTAGATAGGGACGACCGCAGGTCAGGAGCTATTTTTTATTAGCTCTATGTCAAAATGGCAAAGACATGTTCTCCTGTCTTTCCCATTTTGAAGCAGAACCAGGAGAATTGATCTTTTTGATGTTATGTTCAATAAGGAATTGATGGATTATTTTTGGAGTGAGATGATGATACTGCAATTAGAGACGGATTTATTTTAAGTAGGAGTTTTTTTTGCACGTTTACTATTTGCTTTCATTATCGCCTCTAGGATAAACTGCATCATAATTTGAGCTGCCTACCAGGTCTAACAGCCCAACTCGTCATTCTTTTCCAGCACGAGGTAATCGCCGTGTCCGAGAAGGTGATTGTGCGTCTCCAGGACCTGGTGAAATGGACGGTACCGGACTTCTCGGGATGGGCCAACGGTCTGAAGGTGGAGCCGCTCAAACCCTCGGTGCTCTGCGAGCTGGGCACCAACGGGCGGCGCGAGGCCCTCCACCGCTACAGGGAGAGCACGCTGACCAGCGGCCTCAACTTCAAGGATGTCCAGAGGGAGCGGGCGCAGCTAGGTGAGCACTAGCATTTCCCGGGTCTCCTCTGGCCCAGACGACGTGTGCTGCACTGTCCCCATCACCCCTGTGTCGTCACGTCGCATGTTTATGTATTTGCTTTCGTTGCTCGCCATAAATCACATCATGTTTATTGTTCCTTGCTTGGTTTAACAAGTGTTGTCTTGACTGGAGTAATTCATCAACTTGTAGCTTCTTCTGGTTTAATGAGCTTAGAGTTGCGCTAATAGCCGAAGGCTGGAGGTAAATGTTGCCAGTTTGCCAACATATTATGATCACATGGAGTACAACTATTTTGTTTTCTGACTGGGAAACAGAAGCTATACTTCCAACGTAGTCACATCAAACTCCAGCTTATAGCACCTCTGATGCCATCAGTTCAGGTGTGATAATTATCTGTGCCGCGCAGCAGATTAGAGGATCATCGGTGTGTGTGTGTGCGTCTGAATGGTTGTCTGGTGTATTCATCCCGCACGCCGTGCCATTAAGTGCCTGTTAACGCTTCATTCTTGACTCTTGGGCTCTCGCTGTAGTTTTTAGCCACGAATCAGTCGCACAATAAAGCAGAAAATGACTCATTCAATGCAAATAGGAAACTCTGGCATTTGAGTCTAATAATTCAGAAGGAACATTATGTTCTCTTTGAAGCTGTTTGCCACTCTCTCTCACATGGCTGTGATGTAATGCCTTATGCTCAGTAAGATGGTGTAACATAACTTATCAAACGGGCTAAAAATACCTTCTTGATTATGCTGCCTTTTGTGAGGTCAAAGAAATTTTACCCCTAAAGATTCAAGGCAGGGTTATTTCTGCTTCCTGGCCCTGTGATAAATCATTGTTTAAGATGTATAAATGTTTGACTTGTTCTGCACAAAATGTGGATTAATTGATGACTTGTGTAACTTTTTCTGCTCCACTAAGAGAAGCAGCTGTGTGTTTGTGTCTGACACTGTATTGCCCTTGATTACTCAATGCTGCATGAAGCTCATACGCAAAAAGGACAAGATGATCAATAATGAATGCTTTGTTGTTATTCCAGTAATCAATACGATGTGAATTTGCTCGGGTGTGTGTGTCTATAATTGCATGCTCACATAAATAGATTTGTCAGCTTTCTTTTTAAGCGGTATTATGTTCCATATCTTGGCGTTCTCTAAATGTCCGGCTAGATTTTATAGATTTAACCATTGTCGGTGCAATAACCTGATGATAACACTGTTGTTGCTGCGAATATGTGTGTGTGTGTGTGTGTGTTTGGGTGCGTGTGTGTGCCTATGTTGCTAATGAGCAGCGCTGCCGCTAATGACTCCATCAGGCTGTTTCTAAATGCACTTGTCACTCCGATGGGACACTCCGCCAGAAAATCTGCCCACTCAGCAGAACGGGCTTGGATTCTGGCAGGGGCACTAGAGACGCACACGCACGCACACGCACGCATACACACTATTTGATAGGAACAGATGCACACATGTGATGCGCAGACAATCAGTGATGTGCACTCGTTTGTTTGTTTGCTCGCTGCGTCTTTGGCGCGCGTCGCTTGTTGACAGTGTAACAATACGAGGGGAGTGTTGGAGAGTTTTTGGGAAGCGGATCACTTATTCATCGTGGCAAACGAGCGCTGCTCTGCGCGCTGTGTTTTGCATAGAAAATATGAAATATGCCACTGCAACGCTGCCGACTTCTGAGATGAAATATTCATGCTGCAGCAGGAGCAGATCAGATAGAAACGTAGCCTTAAAGCATCTTGTTGCTGAATGTCTAATTCTGTGTAATACGTTGGCTCATTCTCTAAACTGATTTTTATGTTAGATCTGTACTCTCTCCGTCGCCCTCTGTCTCTCGCTCTCTATTTCTTTCTCTCTCTCTTTCTGTTTCTTCTTGTTTTAGCCTGAAGTGACTCTATTCCTTGAGTGATGCATTTGCTGATTGTTATTCTTGGGCTGATGTGTAGCTATGTAAGAAGAATTGGATTGTTCCCCATAACAGGATACTGCAGCAAAACCACAATCTGCACAGAAATCCATTGTGTGCTAAAGAGCAATAAAGTGTGCCATTGTTATTGAGGGGGAACAGTGTTTTGTTATTTCTTCTTCCAAGTGTGTCGTAAGTTTTCCTGGCTTTTTGCCATTATTATTGAAATGCATTCTTGTGCATATGTTTTAAACATTTTTAAATATAAAAACCAAATGTGCGCAAGAGGAGCTGGAGGACATTTCTTTTGTTATGCAGAAAATGGAGGGCTAATAAAGGAGCAGAGTTCTGCTGTGTGTTGTCTCTGGAAATGAATGGCTGATTAAAATATTTAATTAGAGTGACCTTCGCCTCGAGTTCTGCACCATTCACAGCTCCCCGAAGCCTTTAAGGTGGAAATAGTCGGTGTCGTAACTCAAATTACAGCTCCGGATGCACGAACGGTTTCAGTGATGTAGCTGAAATAATCTTCACTTCCTAAAAAGACAGACTCTGACAAATTTGTTTCCAACACCAGTAACGGAGTTGGTGAAAGCTTTAAGATAAATTCCTTTTTTTCTTTTGCAGTAGCATCATTTCACACTGATTTTATTTATTTATTTATTTTCAGAAAAACCCCACCTCGATTCTGAGAACAGTTGCTTTTAAATCCTATTTTAAGAAATAAATATGCTTTCTCAAACTGCATCACCTATTTAAGATAAACATATTTTCTTACGTGATATTTGATATGTCGAGCAAAGTTTCTGTCAACTGCTTAGTTAGGAGAACCTGCAGAAAACAGCATCTTGTAAAATTTTTAGAGGTTTACACCATCACAAACGTAAACCTTCAAATTTTACCGAACTTTAACTGGAACTGTTTTGGTCTCCACTGGTGTTTGGTGTGAAGGATCCACACTGTTAAGTGCGGAGTGGTATCTGTCTCATATTGGGACTCTTAGACTCTGTTAGTAAGTGGATCGCATCATAAACCTTTTGACATATCAGGAGATTTTAAATGATGTCTCTTGTTTGGGTCTTTTAGCGGGACGATGGTCCAAACAGAAACGATTCTGTGACCCTGACAGTCAGTTGAGTAAACGACCATTTCAACAGAGTTGAATAACCTGAGCAGCTACAGCAACTAATATGTTGATATAATCTGTTTTTTTTACTGCTGTTTTTATCTCTTCTAACCCTCATAGCATAGGAATGCTTTGTCATCATAATTTTAGGTTTGTATTTTCTAAAGAGGATCTGAAACCCCTATAATTCTGATTATTGATCAATCTTTGCCAATGGTGCCAACCACCTTGTCTGCATTTTTGAACATTTGTTTCGATCCTTTGAGCTGCATCTTAACTTTTACGTGTAGTCGGGCTGCCACTAGTAATTTTTTTTTCTCCAACTTATCTGTTGACAAATTTCTTTTGTCGTTTTAGTCATTCATTTTAAGATAAAATCTAATTCTTTACATTGCCAAAAAAAAAGTAAAAATAATTTTTACTTAGAAAAATGAATCATAAATATAGGAATAAACTGACATGGCAACATAAAAATGCTACAAAGTGATTTTTTTGTTTTATGTATTTGAGATTGAAGTTTAAACAGATAAGAATAAGTCTCCTTTTAGTTAAAATTTAACTGAGAAGAAAGATGCATCCCCATTAAATCCTTGTAGTTGAAGTTTAATAATCCCACTTTAGTCTGACTAGCATTCATTAACTGTAATCTAAAACATAACGGATACGTGTTGAGATAGAAAACCAGCATTTCTATCAATATTCAGGTTATTCTAATTGAATAAACTTCATAAGCAGCCGGCGAATTCCATCCCGAGAACTCAAAGACGACTTTGTTCCACAAGAGCACTGAGTGTGCTGTATTGTATTTTGCACTCCTTGCGTAATCTGTAATGTGATTCACTTAATCAGGTAACGCAAACTGTCCGCTCAGTTTATCTTGTCCTGTTCTGAGCTTCAGAGCTTCTTTTTACAGCTCAATCCACCAGGGATGGTTTGCCAGGGAAGTTTACATTCTACCCCTCTATCTCTCCCCAGAGGACTGGCCTGATTCTCTTCTCTTTTTTTTTTTTCATTGCTGGCTGCTGAAATTGGTTTCTGGTTGTATACTGCGAGGCTGAGCTGGATCTTCTGATACACTTTGTTGATGTGTGCTGGGAGAAATACAGCTGATGAAATTAAATAAATAAATACCACGAAAGATGACTGGCCCTTTAAAAATGTCTCAGTGATTTATCCCCCCACCCCCGGCCTCGTCGAGTTGTTTCTTCAGTTCCAACCTTCATTGTGCAAACCAGTGAACCCATTGTGAACTTGATATGATGTGGGGGATCATAAAAGGTCGTAGCTTTTGACTCCTGTGTTCAGCAACATCGATGGTGTTGACTTCTGCCCTCACCTGAGGTGTCGTTTGTAGCTGGCTCATCGCTCAGCGCTGCAAGGATCAGGGGTTTCTGAGAAAATACTGACACAGTAAAATGCATCTGTGTAGAGAGCAAAAATAGCAAAAAAAACAATGTGTTTTATACTGGTGCTTGTAAAATTTAGCAATAAAACTGCAGTTATCTGACCTCGTGATATCTATTGGAAAGTAGGTGTTCAGACAACGTATCAGAAGATTTAATATTATTATTATTCACTTTTACAAAAAAAATAAATAAACAGATGTTTTATGATACAGAAAGAAGAAAGAACTTCAGATGCAACCAGAAAATCCAAAAGAAGACCAAAAAAGAACAAATAAACCTCTCCAAAAGTCTTGAATGAGCTTTGGTTCAAAATCTTTTTCTGGTTGTGATTATGCTTGGTTTTTCCTTCCACACAATTTTCCACCAAAGAGCTTCAATAAGAGTGTTCTGTGAACTTCTTTAGCAAATAATCTTTGCGGTTTTCCCTCACTGAGGTAAATGGTGAATGGCCTGCACTTTGATAGCACTTTGTCAAGTCCAAAGGACTCCAAAGCCCTTCACAACACATTCACATGCTGAAATGTTGTGAAATATTTCAGTAGTTGTCTGTTTGACAGCAGTCAAGTCAGCAGTCTTCCCCATGACTGTGTGCGTCATAACATATCCTTTTTCAGTTGATTTGATCCAATATTTCAAGTTGCTGAGAAGCCATAATATTCAGAATGAACAAAAACAAAACTTTTACAGCGCATCGCTGTTCAATGAGTCCATTCATTATACATTAACTATTGAAAGTAACTTTTCGATGGTAATTTAATCTGTCGAGATGCGCTTGTTAGCACTTGTGCAGGGCTGGCAAGCCCTTCACAGGTAGCCAGAGGCAGCACACATAAAAATAACACAGGATTTATTATATCCTGGTCTTTCCAGTAATTGTAGGCCATCCACTATTGCTTTTAGGTACATTTCAGTGTGGTAGCGCACATATTGGGGAAGATAACCGTGGAGCAAATCCACTTGTTAGCATCTTTATGCTTTGCATCGAGAGTCAGTCACTTAAGCTTAAATTCAGACCCGTGTTTAGTACATTTGATCCTGGCTCAGCTCGTCGATTGCATTGAGCGAGCTTGAAGCCGCAACAGGCCACTGAGGCGAAGGGGCTGCCTCTGTCCAGATTCATCCCTCACTTAGGAAGAAAACCACTGTATTGTCCCCTCTGATGCAACATCTGATCTGTATGCCAGACTGGCCCGCGTTGATATCCAGACAATATTTCACTCTGAACATTTCAATTTGATGTGGCAGGTAGATCCTGTCCCTCCTCTGAGGCTGTTCTGAGCGCCGTAGAGGTGTTTATGTGGGCAGAAAGTTGAAAAACAGAGAACTGGCACCTTTTTTTCCCTGGTTGTCTTGTCCTGGTGATGCTACAGAACGATATTCAGGACGCTTGAAGCCACCGTCACATGTGTGGCTGCTGTTTTGTTTGTTTCCTTCTGCAACGTGAGGAGGAGCTGAGAGCTTTCTTGGAATAGACGTAAGATAACGCGCGCTTTGGTGCTGCGAGAGCAATGCCATGTTGTGACTCTGACAAAGAGAGAAAACCACATTTTTTGCAAATCCACTTCCCCTGTACTCCTCCATGCAGAGTATGGAGCAGATTGTATTGTTTGCACTTGTTTGCTTTCCACCCCTTTAGACATATTTGCTTCTCCTTCTGCTTTTTCTTTCCTTCCCTGCAGAACTAATTCAAGAAACTGTCCAAAATCCCCTTTGAAGTAATTTAATGGAGTGTTTGTATTGATTATGTGCCTCTCCCTCCCCTCCCCTCTTCCCTGGCATGCCTTTTATTTATTTATTTATTTATTTATTTATTTATTTATTTATTTATTTATTTATATATATATTTTCTATCCCAGTTTTGGAGTTTATGGCTTCTTCATTATGCTCAGACCTGTAGGAGAGAGAATCACAGGCTGTTTTTCCTCACTGATGCGCTCATATCATTAATTCCCCTCTGACTGTGGCCTGGCCGGAAGCCAGCGAATTCTAAATCTGTAAGCAGTAAATTGTGTGCCGGGGTGGAAAAATCTATTAGATGTTTGAGCATGCCTCGAATTTGAATAGGAGAGAGAAAGACACAGAGTGAAAGAGAGAGAGAAAGAAAGAAAGACCACCCCATATCCTGTTACGCTGAATGCTGTAATCAAATTTGACTTTTTCGGATCGCTGTGTTCATCAATTATTTGTGTTATTTTATTTCTGGAATGTCACATAATGTTTTTTTTTCTTCTTCTTAGCGGCAGAGAGAGGTGGGATGAAGGCTGGTGGATGGTTAAACAATAAGAAATGCCTCAGAGGAAATAAAGAGCTCCGTCTCTCCATTAGGGAGGGCTGAAACAACAGTTGTGTCTCTCTTCTCTCCATTAGTCAGGTCTGAAGCAACAGAGATGCTATTGATGTGACCTCTGCCAGGCATTTTAAACAGGCAGGCAGCACTGAGGTGCCTCCACATGACTGACTCATCTGCCTATTTAAGCACATTCATATATTTGCTCAAAAAGCAAATATATGAATGTGCAGAACCATATATTGTTAAAGGTTCTACTTAAGAAAAAGCTAAAATAATCCCTAATAATGCAGGGATTAGAATAGCAGAAGAGGGATGTGCTTTATTGTCTCAGCTGGGAAATTCATGTTAATACTGAAACATTCAGATTCACATAAAGGTAAACGACAAAATAAGAGTACAGTATTTACAGAATGCAAACAATGAGTAGGGTAATTCAGAAATATAACAAATGTTCATAGATATTTACATAAAAACAACATCCTTCAAAGGAGAACTTGAGAAACTGGGCAAATAACCGGAGCGATTATGAGGTTTTATCCGAGTTGATTTAGCAACATTCGCCTTCTTTCCCTTAAACAAATTGCCTGTCTGTTCCAGTTAGTCTGACTCATACTTAAATCTTAGCAAACCATGAGTTTTTTTTTTTTTTTCCTTGTTCGACTCATTTCTATTTCTGTCTTTTTGGGAAGCCGTTCTCAGTGCTGAGTGTTTTGTACATCTCCCTTGATATGTTTCTTCCTGCATTGCAGCTCCTCGCAGATAGATATGAATGATTCTGTCTTAGTCAGTAAGCACTCGAGACATCACAGATTGTACAGTTAATAACTCTGCATATTTTATGAGATTGCCAGTCCATCTGCTTCGCGAATCCATTTTAACTGCGGCATTAAGCTGCTTTTTGTTTCTTTCCCTTTTCGAACTGGCTGTGGCGAGCCTCCGATCAGATAACTCAGGGCTGCAGAGGGTACAAAAGTAAAGCAGGTGTTTACAAAGTCAATATTCGGCTAGTTTTTATTGATTTGACGCTAGAGGATGTATTTTAAAAGGTGCTGCAGTGCAACTATCTCGAGAGTTAGAAGTAGATTCTGGGAACAAATTGTTACATCCGCCATAGCCGTGTTACTGCTGCAAGTCAGAAAGTCTGTGGATTTCCTGAGAAACTTGGCAAACCACTGCTGTTGATATAATTGGCTACTAAGAATGCAGAACATTTCATGCCTTCCAATGCTGCAGCGACGCTTTCATTCAGAGCTTTTACAGAACAGCGTTTTGCTGTTGATGCAGTGGGATACAAACAAACAGATGTTGTGGATGAAGTCCAAGGAATTTGTAAATCACTGCAGCTCTCACCACTTCTTATGTGTGGGGCGGTCATGTTGGATTTTTACACCCTGGATCAGATTTTCCAAATCTAAAGTGATGGAAATGAGATTTTTTGTCAAAAGACAATAATAAAAAACAATGCAGAAGAATCAATTTTGAAAAGGAAAATTTTTCTGTTTTACAGTAGTAGATTGATCGAAAACACACAGAGAAATTCGTTTTATTCTAGCTATGCTAACCTTGCTAAATAATAGATTAGCATGCTAGCGGTGTAAAGTCAATTTTGGAATAGTTTTCTCTTTGTTTTAAAATAATAGCAAATGTTTTATTGTCTTACACATAAGGTGTGACATCATCTCTGCTGCTAATACTAATTAATACTATTAATAATTAATGACCACACACAGCAGGAAGGTTACCAATATATGGATTATTTCTACTTTGTCGCCTTGTAGAGAAATCTTTCTCCACCTTTGGCGACAAATAGGATACAAATCATGCCAGCTGACGCCTCATCTTAGCTCAACTCAGGAAAAACACATGTAAAATAATCAGCATTATAAAACGTCTACAATAAAATAAGTGCGTGGACCTCATATGTTTCTAGCTTTTATAACTTCTTTGAAATTCTCTTTACATTGAAAGCCATTTTGTTGCTTTAATATAACTGAGTTATTTACCTTGATACTGAACAATATTAGCACAGACGCGTCTATTTCTGGTTAAATTAGATAAGCATGATTTACATTATTGAGTTATGTCTTGGAGACGCCAGTGAACTTGTATCTAATTGAATCTTCATGACAGAAAGATTTTCCTACGAAGGCTTCTCTGTTGCGCTCTTCTTTGCATTATGTTTGGATATAATAATTGAAAGGCACGTTAATTCGTTAAAAATTCACCTCACTGCTGATCTGATCCAGTCCTGTATCCCTGCACTCATTCTAAAAGCTAAACTGTTCATATACACAGTAATAAAATATAAATTAAACATTTATTTTTCCTACATCGCTTCATATTTATGCTATGATATATAGATTGTCTCTTCAACATTTACACCATTTCGCTCCACAGAGGCAGCCTGTCAGCTGTAGTAAACTCTATAAATGGAGAACTTTTAGCCTGGGATTGTTTCCCAGCACAGAGGTACTGCGTTTTTCCCACATTGAGAGGTAATTGTAATGGAGGCTTTGATAGATTCCAGACATTTTGGTGTGTTTCTGTGCGAGTCTCCCCGTGTATTTATATCTGCACGCTCACACACACTTACTTGGATGCGTAACTGCTCTTAATGTGTTTGATGAAGCCAAAGACGTACAAATGACGTAATTTGTATTTAGGAGACATCTTGGTGCAGTTGCTTTAATGCATTTAGGTTTTCTTTGATCTATCGACTGCCAGAGGAGTTGGACAGAGAGTCCTCGGTGCAAACAATAGATCATTGATGCTCCTCTGTACTCTCTCTCTCTCAACCTGTCAGTCTTTTTCCTTGTTATGTGGTGGCCTGAGGAGCACTTGGTAAAATGAGAAGCATTCAGTCAGTCTGATTTTTCTCTTTCTCTCTATCTCTCTGATTTTCCTGTAACTCAGTGAAAGCAGTTGTTTCTTTCAGTGTGTCAGACAGGATTATTTAAATTTAACAAAGGCTCAGCCACAGATTCATATCATTCAGGTATAAATAGAAATATA
>CAEFZY010035072.1:0-40863 GCA_903066815.1 Brachyrhaphis roseni
AATAATATATATATATATATATATATATATATATATATATATATTGCAGCTTGAGGCCACCTGACAAAATACATGAAAAAAGTAAAATAGGTAGCCCTATACATGTAAAGCACAGAGCAATGGAGTAAATATAATAGGGATGTTTTGAGAGGAGGCCAGTTTCCAGTATCAACATATAGCCTACCCCTCCCCCAATTGTAGCTGAACTATGCAAGCCGAAAGAAAGCTCTTACATTTGCTTCAAAGGCAAATTGAGCAGTTTGATAATATTTTCAGTGGTCAGTATTGGTGCAGAAAGAGAGTAACAGCTCAATCTCAGATCTTAAACACTTTGCTGGATAATGTCATAGAACCGCAGAGCTACATCTAAATGCCACACAAGATTCTTTTAAAGTATGTATGAACAAAATGTCAACAACATGGTTGAAATGTTGGTTATAACGTTAGAATCTATATACCGTACAGAGAAGATATGTCACATCTGTATTATTAAAAAACTAGCAAAAAAAACAAAACAAAACAAACAAAAAAAAAAACAGGATTCCTACACATTATTCATGTAAAACTTCCAAGTTTTTCCAGACTTCATATTTTCCCAAATTCAAATATGAAATACTAAAGTTCACTTTTTATAGTAGACATGTCTATGTTGAGCGGGTTTTATGTATGAAACCTGTAAAAACCAAAAACTGCACGGAAGAAAGGATTAAAGGGGGGGGAAAAAAAACAGGAAAGGAAGGAGGGGCAGAAATGGGGAAAGAAACAAAAGGACAAACACTAAACATATAAACATTCCACTGTTAAATTTATACTTTCAGGTTCTCAAAATGTTACCTTAGTGGTAATGCTCATCTCAAGTGCAGTAAATATTGGAAATATAGCTGATTTGAGGACGTGTGGTATATGTAGCACTCAATGATGGGAGACAATTTCTCTTAATTTGATCAAGTGTCTCTCAACACCAAGTTGATTGTGTGTATAGACTAGCTTGTATGTTAAATTTGAGTTCCTGAAAGATTATCATTGAGTGCAGCTTAATTACGGAACCCCCCCCCCTCAAAAAACCCCCATTGTTTTCTTTACTAGATCAAATCTGCTTTCTTTTTCCTCCCATTCCTCCATCTCTCTCCATTTCTTCCCAAAATGAGACGAGATGGGCTTTCTTCAGCGTGAGCAGCAGTGGCATTATTGTCAGCATGAGCTGCCTATTGTTGCTGTGTGTCAGGCTGGACTGCTCCCATCACGCTGTCACCGCCGTGCAAAGACGTGATGTGAGGACTTTGGTGAAATTGTCGCAGAGGAAATAAAGCAAGGCACCCGACTGATCTGACACCCTTATCTTCATGGTATCAGTCCTGTCAGACACAGACAAGTCAGTCAACTGGATCAAATAAGCAACACATAAGAAAAATCTATCTAGAGTACATCAAAGATTACCCATCCACTAGTCCACATGAAATTAGTATGACATACGCAGTTGATGCTGGAGACACCCAGAGCTTTGACCTAAATGAGAGAGCTTTACTTGAACAATAGAGTGAGCAGTGAAGAAATAAACAGCACTTTTCTTTCTATCGATTCATGTTGCATTTATCATTGTTTTAAAGGTTCGAAATCTGTAATTGTCTTTGGGAGAAAAAGCATAAAATCTGCATCTATAGAGACGAGTGTAAAGCAGCGCAGTTCCATTTCTTTAAACAAATCTGTTTACAATTTATTATGTTTTCTGTGGAGCATACATGCATGACCCTGACGGGAAGCCGGGGAGTGAATACAAGCTTTATATTTTTTTTCAATTCCCTCCCAGGGTGACTGAGCCCTGCTCAGGGAGCCCTTGTTGTGCAGACAGGAGCGAAGCCACCAGCTGCTGACCTTTACTAGCATCACATAGCAGCAGGGAGTGCCTTAGTTTACCTGACTCACATTCTGAAAACAGCTAATCAAAAGGGTCCCCTGGGTTACCACCTGTGACGAGCACTGTGTGTTTGCGTGTATTTATGCACCATGTCAGTATATGTGGATGTATGCGGCTGCATGCATAATTTGGCCCATAAATTGTTTTGATTATATCATTTCAAGTCAACAAGAGGAGCAAAAATGTATTCTTTGATCATTGTGAAAGTGGTTGTGGGCTGTGCTATTAAGGTCTTCAAAGTGGGTGTAAATGTGTAGTGGTTAGTAAATCAAATCTGAGTTTCATTCTCATCCTTTCATTTGCAGCAGCCGTGGTATCATTCTGACCACCGATGCAAGTCAACAACCAAAGCCATTGCTCAAAGTTCCAGAGGTTAGATGAGGCCATGATCAGACAATCTATGACTCAATTCTTCAAATCAGAGCAGAGTATAATGTCAGGCTAAGCTTTCATCTTGTGATGCAAGCATAATATCTTCTGACTTTGCCTACATAAGAGCTGGAATGCAAAAAAAGAAAAAAGCTGCAAGCTTTCAAAGTGTTAATTTTAATTTGAAAATCAGAAGTATGAAACTGATGCATATGGATTTTGTTTCTAATTTGGGTCCCTGCTTATGCTACAAAAAGACTAAAGAACTACGGAGAAGGAAAAAGGCCATTAGACCAAATAAATCCCCTTCCCACCATGTAACCCACTTTTGAGAATCTTTTTGGATTTTTCCCAAGCAAAGGAATTCATCCCACCTTGTGACTCTCTCTGTAAATCTTCTTAAAATCCCTCATAATCAGGAGACTGCCTAGACAGACTGTCTCTGACTTACTAAAGAATGTCCTAATAAAAGGTGTCTTTAATGGGAATAGAACTATTTCACAAACCTCAAAGCATTATTACTACAGTAACAGTGATGCATATCTGCCTTTCATTTGAGTGCTGCAGAAAAAAAAACACGATGCTATTGGAAAATAACACTTTGGCATTGCCGCACTGAGCTTTTGACATTATATGATAGCAGCACAATATCAAAATGCAATTGTATGAACTATCACAATCACAAAGGACTGCTACTAGCCGAAAGTAGCATACCAGGTCCTCCTGCAGAAAAACTGTGAATTCTACAGCCTTGATCCCAGTAAAATGTACTATTCAGTTTGGGAGTCAAATGCAATGTACATAACTTCAGAAAAAAAAAAAAATGCAATTATGAAAAAAAAGTGTTATTGTGACAAGAATTGTGATTTATAATGAGGACAATGCCTTTTGCAAACACCAAAAATATAATAGTATTGGGGATGATTACTTGATGCATTAGAGCAGGGGTGTCAAACTCATTTTCATTTTAGGCCGTAGCAAAAATCAATGGCCGGTTGTACCAAAATACGTTAATAAAACCAATTAAATTGTTAAAATATCAATAAATAGCTGCTCCTTCAGGATATTTTGACTGTTTTAGTGATTTTTTAAAATCAAAATTGCACATTCTGTGGTGCCAATTTAGAAATGTTTGTTAGAATTTCTACGATGTTTGCGTTAATGTATGTTGTTAAATGTGACTTTTTATTGCTCAATGTTTTTCAGAAAATTTGCAGTAAAATTAGAAAAAAATGTGGAGATTTGTTAGATTTGTTAATTTTGTGTGAACCTTGTAGATTTGTGAAAAACTGGAGGGAGTTATTGATGTAATTTGGAGTCAAGGGGGCCACATAAGAAGCTACGGCGGGCCAGATTTGGCCCCCGGGCCTTCAGTTTGACATATGAGCATTAGAGCATCAATAGCAAATATATTTAGAAAAAAAAAAAAGCACATAGATGCAAATAATGTTTGCTGTCCAGCAGCATAACCGCTCTATTTAATGCAACTGGTTCAGTGAAATAGGCTATTGGAATTTGAACAGCTTAGGAAAACTCATAGCTTTAACACAGATAGTAGTGTATGACCTTTAATAAACAAATCTTCAAAAGCTCAAAATACTTAGAAAAACTTTATTAATATAATTTTCTTTAATTCACAATTCCTGTCATGGCATCTCAGGCATACCAAAGGAAGAACTTGGTTTTCTATCTGAGGATCCTATGCTAATTGTATTTTTTACTTGATTAAATCAAAGCTGCATTCAAGTAGATAGAAAACAATAATGAAATAATGTTTGGATGAGCTTCAAGCTTTTTGATTATTTGTATGGGTGCATTAGTGTGACTGTGCATGATCATGTGAGGGCGTGTGCATGCATGTTTAGAGTAGGTGTGTGAGTGTGCGTGCAGAGCAGGTGGGGGTGTGTGTGTGCTAATTTGCCACCTGGAATTATAAAGATTTCCCATTGGTGAGACTATATTTAGCACTCAAGAGCAGCTAATGGCTAGTAGGCTCAACTCTCGGAGGACCCGAGTCTACTTGCCGCAGCAGGACCAGGTTGACCGACACCAAGCACCTCCACAGAGTAGCCATACACCTGACACAGAGGCAGGTTGGCAGGAAAGCACAGGATGAGAAGTCCCCAGGCCAAAGAGGCACAGGAAGAGATACAGAAAAACAATGCCCCACTTCCCAAGCACATCCACAAGTGCAGGCCAAGTTCACAAACTGGTCACTCCACTGACCAGGCACTCGTACAAGCTTCAAAAAGCAGAACCGCCTAGCACAGGGGAGAAGGAACCTGCCAAAACCCCTGACCAGCTGGACCAGGAGCAGCAATACATACGTAGCATCAGAAGGAAATGGCACTGTCCTTGTGCAGATCCATTCAATAAATTGTAATTATTATTGAAAAGCCCATTTGTGCCAGGAACTTCATCACTAAATGAAATACTTTATATAGATTAGTTACACACTGATGGATGTTTGAAAACCTTTATTTCTGGTAATCATGGTGATTTTCCACTTACAAGTAATTAAAACATGACATTTAAAAATAAATTTTAATACACTTTTAATCTGGCAAACTTCAGATTAAACTTCAGATTAGTTCAGTATTACATGACTGAACTAATTAGTTAGTTAGTTTAACTAAACTACCTAACTAACCACAAATCCCTCTGTTTTCCCAATTTACAGTACAGGAAAGTTGGGTGGAATGCGATTCCCAGATTTTCACAGATAAATGGGAAAAACGTAAGTATAGCTTAAGTAGACACAAACAATTGTTCCTGGTTCATTGTCTTTCATTCAGTTCCAACAAGTGGTTCTCCAAATATTCTCTACTACACTTCTTTTTTGAGTATTTTATGTTAAAAGCAAGAATCAGTGTGCTTGAACAACCCATCACAGTCAATTTGTGTTAAAGTTGGTACCAAAACTTCTTCAGAGAACCACTAAGGGCAGCACAAGTACTACCTGTGGTACTTGTATTACGGTTTGAGACCCATTGTTCTAGTACAAGTTGAATAAATCCTTTATAGTCAGCCCTCTTGACACATAGGCCAAAATATTTTTTTTCAGGGAGCTGAGTTATATTCAGGAGCTGCTGTTTTATCCAAAGGGACAGAACTGATGCTAGCTACAGCAGGATGGGTTACAGTTAGATTGTATCCTACAGGCTATGGCGCACCACAGCTCTCTACTTGTTTTGTCCATTGCGTGAGGGTCATTATTATAGAGAAAAACAAAGAGGTGGCTCCAACCCACCTTGAATTCAAAATTGGATATTTAAGTTTTAAAATCTCAGTCTGAAAAGCTACAGAGAATAAATGTACGCTAGTGAAAAAAACAATCAAATAGAATAAATTATTTTCCCCCATGGTGTTTCACATAGCTTAACTTCTTAAATTGAGCTTTGTCAGTCAACCAAATCGGCAGCACCTGATGAAGTCATCTATTACTTATGCTAAAGGAAATGGTTACAAAGAAAATGCAGAAACAAAGAAAAAAAATAAAAACAAGACACTGTGAATATTTGAACACCAAAGGATACAATTTCAATTATGTCAAGCCTGAGCCAATGAAGGACTTGGATGAGGGCTGGGGAAGGAAGAGGAGCAAAGTGCAATAAAATGGGCGAGGGTGGTGAGAGGGAGTGTCTTGACTTCTATTATAGCTCTCGGAAAGTAGGAACTCAATCAGCGGCCAGGCGAGAGGCCCATTGTGCTGGAGTGTAATGGGAACTGTGAGATTTTATTAAGAGAGAGCAATTGCATGTGCTCCTCATCAGGGTTTCCATTGTGCCATTGGTGGTCACACTGACGTCCGGGGAAGATAGAAACAAGGTATTTACTGTCTCACATTGGGGAGAATAGACAGCTCCCAGAAATAGGGTTCCACTTTGACGCGAGGGGGTCTGTTACTTATAATTGTCACAGCATTCTCTTGTTCAATCTGTTTCTATCCCCATTCCTCTCACTCCACTTTTTCTAAGCTCCTTTCCTTTCTCCCTTCTCTCCCTTCCTCCTTCTCTCCCACTGTCAATTCATTTGTTTGTTCTTTCATTTTTCACTTTCTGGCATTCTGGTTGAACCATAAAGAAGATCTATCCCCAGCGAGTTTTATTTCTACAATCATCGCATGCACAGCGATTCTTAAAAAAAGGGATAATTGGGATGAGTTGTGGAAAAAAGTGTGGGAGGACAGCAGTGTGAGAGGGTGTGTCAGCCTGACTGGTGATGGACCCATCCTTGTTGGTTTGCTGCTGTCGGAGGAGGAATTTCCAGAGGACATGGTCTAAATTCGGCTGTTTACGTCTTTCCTCAGTGTATAATATATCTTGCTGTTCATTGTTCCCTACTAACAAACAGAAGTAAAGGTTACCCACACATTGATGCTAGTAACTGAGGCAATGTGTATTTGAGAGCTCTTAGTAACAAATGTTGTGAACAGTATCTCTATTGCTCCAAATGAGAACTAAAAATGATTGTTAAATGCTGTATTTCTGCAATCATACAGACATTTTCTTTCTCCCTGTAATTTGACCTAGTTTTAAATGGAAAGGAATATGCTTAAACACAAAGTCCTGTTATCTTTAGACATCACTAAGTTGAACAAAGATCAACTTGGAGTTTCATTGCATTACAAATTTTTACAAATATTGATACTAAGTTGAGCAGCAACACAAAATTCCTAACAATGTAATTGGTAAACAATTTTTAAACCAAATTACAACCAGCAAAGAATCATAAATATTTCTAATATTTTCACACTATTCCAGTGGTTAACACCCAGGTGGTGACAAATCAAATCAATGATTTTTTTGATCATCAGAGAGTATTTCCAATTTTATGATAACAGCAGGCATTATTGCAGTTTGCTAGCCTGAGCCAATCCAATATTTTTAACTGAGTTCATCTTTAAGTCGACTTTTTTCCAGAAGATGTCTTTTACAAACTGGTTTATGCAGAGTGAGAACAATCAGCTATCAGGGCCATTTTTTGTGGATTTCTGAAGTAAACCTACAGAGTGCTGCCAGAAAAGTTGTTTTAAAAAAAAAAAAAAAAAAAAAAAACATGAGAGTCCGACATACAAAATCTTAGAAATCACTTTGGATCTGTCTTAAAGGTGCAGTCATACAGCCATTTTATTCTGCAAGAGACACACAAAACAGAGAGCCTGTAGGCTCAAAAGTTTGTCAAATTTAGGACAAAAATAAGTTATCCAAAATCCCAGGTGTTAATATCCATTAACTGACTGGCAGGCAGCCAAACTGTCCAATCGAAATAATGAAAACCTAGTTTTTCCAAATAGTTTTAAAAATAACACATTATATTTCTGTTACACCGAATTGCGACATACACGTGTAGTAAAACGTTCAATTTCACCATTTTATAAAACAAATATACCAAGTTTTCAGGGATTATACATGAATTAATAATTTCTACAAAAAAAAAACTGCTCTAGTAGAACATCATTTAGTTGAATGTTCATGTGTTACATTGGGTCTTATAAAATTGTAGAAAATATGTTGCTCATCTTCGACTATATCCTAAAGTTGCTCTTCTGGATTAAGACCTGGTAGCCATTCAAGTACAATAAGCTTTCTGCCTTTTTCTAGAAACCAGTTTGATAATTTTGAGCTTTGTGACATGGTGCTTAAAATCCAGCTGGTTGTGGACATCAAATAATGGGTACAGTGGAGGATAAAGCACCATTATCAGCACCAACACAGAGACTGGCTGTGGCTTTTAAACTGTGTGCGGTCAGTGCTGAGGGGCCAAAAAAAAATCCTCAAGAAAACCTCCTCCAATACTGCATTTATTTTTGATGTTTATGCAAAATTCTGACCCAAACAACTGATTGTTCCCGCTATAATTGAAACTTGCCATCCATATAACTGGCAGATTCACTTATGTTAATTCTCATGCCCTGTTGTATACTTTATAACTGTAGTGTTTTTTTTGTTGTTTTTTTTACATTAAAGTTGCAATAGAAAGCTTTTGTAAATTTTTTTTTACATATTTTCTAAAACTGTCACTATGTTCTGGTAGTATAATTTGCGACAAATATGTTAAAAAGAAGCTCATTTTCATCCATCCTACTGCGATCTGCAGAAACACACAGATTCAATTGTCTTAACACAGTCGTGTAAGTGCTGCTCACCCTGTGTGTACAAGTGCAAGAGTGCCAGTTGCGGGGACACGACCTCCCCACCCCCACTACCACCCTGTCCTACCGTGACATCTGCCGCGATCCTCTGAGCATTGAGCTAAGGCCGCGGGAGGGTTAAGATTAGTGTTCTTGCCAGGAAATGTTTAATGTTTGACTTAAATTCAATTTATCTGAGATTACTGTTGTTATCTGATGAAATAGACTATTTCTCCTTTGGTTTGGAAAAAAGTTGATTCCTAATGTTTTTAATATTCTATGGAAAATAGTCTTATTTGATAAGATGACATTAAACGGGAAATACAGTTATCACTCGAGGTCTTGACCTGGCTTTGTCCTAATGAATCTAAACTTACTCCTCTCTGGTCTCATGCAGTTAAAACGCCATTTCCATCACAGCCAATCTGATAAAGGGATGAGAGAGGATATCATGTGTTCCTCACACAAATCCTGCCTGTAATCCGTACATTGTTGTTGTTCTACTTCCCTCACTGTAATCTCTTTCCAAGTCCATTCTATCCAATGCTGTCGTCCACCAAACGTGGTACATCAAACATAATAATAGCTACAATAACAGGGAGATAAGGCAAGACAGAGGAGAATGCACAACTACAGAGTGTCTTTATGAAGTTCTGTGTGTAATGTGACTCAAGGGGGACTGAAACATGCTGGCCATCTGATAATGAGGCAGGGCAGAAAGTTGTGGGGGTAAGGATTACATTCCCCAACAGCGACAGAGAGAACAGGACAGGACATATGTGGTGCTGTCCTTGAAAATCCCATTTGACCACAATGCATCTGAAAAGGAAAACCTCTAAAGAGTAGAAAGCAGATTTAGAGATAAAATGTTTGAAATTAATGGATGACATGGTGTGAGACACAAATGTTACTTTAATCAAGAGATTAATTCTCTACCTTAAGTCCATCAACACAGTGACTAACCCAGAACAAAGCTCAGCCAAATGTTGTTTTTTCCCCACAATTTCCTGTCCCTTCCCCCTGCCATGCTGCTGTGATTTTGCCAGTGCGACATTCTCCAGCATTTATGTTACAGTATAGTACGCTCCATCTGCTAAGATCTGAGGATGTGAAGTGAATGCTGTCGCATATAATTTCTTTGACACGACTGGATATTCCTCATAAGAGTGCCCCCAGAATGAGCGACCTGATGTGTAGGTAAAGCAGCACTCACACAGGAACAACTTGTCCACAAATACAGAGTTTGAGGATGCACACTTGAGAGCATCCTCAACTCTTGTCTTTGTACTCTGTCTTTGTCTGCCCTTTATTTTTATCTACTGGGTGACACTTCCAATCACATACAGCATCTAGACTCATTAGCGTCAATGATAAACTTTGACAATAGAAACAAAAACCTGCAAATGAAAGCTGACAGAGCGAGGAGTGCAGTAAATTAAAAGGTTTAATACAACCCCTTCAGACATAGACAATGAATCCATGGACATAATGAAATCATTGTTTTCAAAGTATGAAAATATTTAAAAGTCTACTGTTGAAAGCAAGACAGTCCGAAATTCGTAACCCGGTCTGCAGTCTTTCTGCATGGAATTTGCATGTTCTCCCTGTGCATGCGTGGGTTCTCTCCAGGTACTCCAGCTTCCTCCCACACTCCAAAAACATGACTATTAAGATAACTGGTTTCTTAAATTGTTATTTGATATGCGTGTGTTTGTGTATGTAGGCCTGTCACAATAACACATTTTGTAAGTTGCTGCAATAAATTATAATATTTAGACTAGGAACACATTCTCAAAGATCAATAAACCTTAAATTGTAATGAACATTTAACACTGGAACTGAAAGACGTTTTAAATATCAAAAATTAATAAACAAAGCTTCAGAAGTCTGTTAAAAAATAAAAAATAAAAAAAAAAGTCCTTCAAAAAAGGGACCAGTTGAAACCAACGCACCAGAATGAAGATTTTTGTCATCTAATATTTGGTAGAAAGAGAGAAAAATGATAAATCATGCAAATTATTGAGTTTGTTTGAATTTATTATGTGATTAATTGATTTCTTGTTTATTGGGACAGGCCTATGTGTGTGTGTTGTTGTTCTGTACCCCTCTATTGTCCTGCAATGAACTGATGACATGTCTGGGGTGTACCCCACCTCTCACTTATTGACTGCTGGACATAGCAACCAACAACCCCCGCACTCCACAGTCAACCCCCTGCAAGGATAAGCAGGTTCAGACAACGGATGGATGCATTTTATGTCTGAAATGAAATGCGATGGCAGCACAGGCATTTGTGTTTAGATTGGATCTTTGCCCATGATTAACAAGAGAGGAGCCAGGTGTTGTTGAGCCTCAGGGTCAGCTCGGGGCTCTGCTGGCTTAGCAATAGTGGCAAAGCTCCACTGAACACTGTACACTTGTCTGTATGCCACAGGATTCAATTTACAAGCTGCTGGTTTAAGCTGGCACAACGAACCACCCTGTTGTTTGCACCAGGATGTGCTGCCTGTTTTGGAGGCTTTTTGTCCTGCAGTTAACGAGCACTCTAGTGGGAGAGAATCTGTAACGGTCGATTACAGCTGTGATAATGGCAGACTCTTTTGTGTGCACAGAATGGTTAAAAAAAGCCATCCTCACTAGGGGGGAAAGAAAACAAATGAGGAAAAAATAAACTCTCATGCAGTTTGCAATCCTGTAAAGCCTGGTGTTTTTTTTAAGGAGGACCGAGTGGATCTGATTCCAAGACAAGCGGCTTCCAAAGACACCCAAACATCCATTATCTAGCGCAAGCCCCACAAAACAACACATATACCTTTACAAATACATATTTTCTCACATGTACTAATTCACAAAGGTACATTTAGAAGTATCAGTGCATTGATCATATTGTCTATCTTCTAGCACTTTAGGGATAGACAAATTCATGAACATTTTAAAATTAAGCTGCAGGCAATTGGGAAAAGGACTGGTGCATACAGAAGTCAATGATCAGAAAATTAAGTTTTCTGATCACTGACAATAGGTTATAAGATGCAAAGTATGCAAAGTAAATGCAACACCTAAGCCATGGAACGGATGTTTTTTCCATTTTTATTGAATTTGCTTTGTCTGAGTATCATATGTTAATTGAAACAATGCTTTCTTTCAGGCAGCATCAGATATTTAGTTCCATCTGGATTCCATGCATGTCAGCATTAACAAGCTGCTCAAACACAAGGTTAACTCATGTAGATTACTAAAGATGTAGCTGTCCAAACACATAGTCTTTAACAAATTTATCTCTTCCTCCTCCTGCTTATGTTTTTATGCAAATCTACAAAGAAAAATATATGGCCAGTGGTATTTTAGCCCTTTCAAAATAATGTACTTCTTGGAAAATTGCCTTAAAAATCTTCACTTGAGTCACATAAGGCAGACAGACTGGAAAGTGCAGGAGTCATTTGTCTTTCACTACCAATATCATTATAGCCAGGTAGAAACCAGCCCCTTGTTCTACACTTTAATTCATATAGAGGGTCTCGGCTATTGATAAACGATTGCTTGCTAGAGGCATGGACTCTATTAAAATTTCAAATGATTGGATCTAATTTTGCCCAACTGTTAATGTTTGGCTGTGACGTATGTAATGTGGCAGTTCAATGAAGTCGGAAACTGCCTGCACTGTAACCAACACCATGGGGAGTAGGGCTATGACATCTTTGCTGGCTATAAAATCCCATGTACATTCCTCTTGCTCCAACTTTAATTGCTCAGTATTTGGAAGCTTGACCAACATGGACTAAATACCTTCATTCACTTTCACTCCTCCCACTGCCAAACTACAAACCTATAGGTAGACTACAAATGACCTAGAAAGTAGAAGTCAATTGTTTATAACTCTGATTGGCCCAGTTGTAATTAAATTGGAGAAATCAAGCTCAATGGGAGAAATTCCAGACTGAAGGGAGATGAGAACTGAGCAGAATTAAGCAGGACAGCAATGGCCAAGTAAATGTAATTAAATAGAAGTATATAATATGTTTTTTTAATTTATGGACAATGTTATTTATGTTTATAGTTGTGTCATTCATTTGGAGTGACTCGTCTTGTCAGTGTTTATAGCAAAGTTGCTGCACATTTCCCTCTCCCCTCTATGTTTCAACATACTACCACATAATATTTATTAACAACAAACAAAGAAACAAAGAAAGTCTCCCATTTGGAATGTCAAAGAGTGGAAACCACAAAATCTCCAACAATTTTATTAGAGCAATATTTTTGTTTGAAATGCAGGATAGCTAGCAGAACAGTACTAATTATTTCAAAATGCCTTGATTGAGACCCTATGCTGATAGCTTTCACTGCATCAGTACATCCCTATTTTGTATATAACTTGTTCGTAATTTCAAAGGAACACAGAACATGACAAATTCAGAAATTTATGGTCAACCTAAAGCGAGGCATAGATTTTACCGGAATATTTCTTGTTTGTTTGTTTATAGATAAAAGCACTGGGGAAAACATATTTTTCTTATTCACACAAAATTTACAGGTGCCAGTGAAGAAACACTGCCTTTATCAACAAGAACAACACATCCGCCGGTTAGTCCATGCCACTGAGGGTTCAGCACAATTAATCTTTGACTTGGGGCCATTCAGTCACAGCTACAGTGTTGCTCTGGTGATGAGGTCGCGTTGAGTGACCATGGCGCTGTCTTCTGCTGATTAGTCAAGAGAGTTTACAAAGCCACAACAACTGTAGGCAACCATTTGTCAAGCTCCCTGTAATTAATCCATTGCAGGCAGTCTGTTGGGAGGGTAAAGGGGTTGCTAAGGAGGTTCTTGAAAGGCAATTCTCAGAAACACAAAAACTAAACAGATTGACACACACCAGACAAATGACTTTCTGAGTGACATGTTGGTACCCAATAAGTTTCTTGGCTCTAAAGTGTCTTTGTAAGAGGGTTGATTAAAGGAAGGCCACAACAGAGAAACCAAAGTGGACACAGCAGAAAGAATGACAGGTGGAAATGAATTATAGAGAACATAATATGTACTCCCTAAGTGGATTCATCTATCTACACGGTTTAAGGTCAACACAGTTTTTATGTCATGACAAGAAATATCTGAATGCTGTTAAGTGGTTGACATTTCCAACACGGTTTCGTGAAGATTGTTATTGTCACTTGAAGAGTGATAAAAAAAAACAACAGAAAAACCTGAAAAAAATGTAGGCTGTCCTCTGACTAAGAAGAGAATGTTAGTGTTATTTGACCCTTAGAATTGAGGTGAAACCATGCCATGCTAATAGATGTATTTCCTACCAACACCCTTCCGCACGCCAAAAGGGGCGATTTAAGCTCAATAATGGAGAAAATATTTCTTCAATCACACAGGTGTCAGACTTCATGCCTGAGCGCACAAGAGAAAACAGAAGTCCAGTGTTTTTCTATAGAGCAACATCCCACTCACACCAGGCATGCAATGTCACTCAGTCACCCACATACTGAACAGAGGCAGTCGCCTAAACAGTGTCCATAACCTCACTATGCAGACAGACATAAACAAGCATGACACTTACTTTTTGGGGATGCGAAGAACACTGATTGACAGTGCTCTGTCGGCCGGATTAGAGACGTTCATTTCGTCCTGAACTCAATTATATTTTACAAAGGCTGACATCCCCAGTTAATTGCAGCCTTTCCACATGAGGGAATTATTTGCACTTCTCAATTCCCTGGCCATGTGTACTCTGTTCCGCATGTACAGGCTTCATCTAACATGTGGAAATATTGCAAATTAGATCAGTGAAGAAAAAATGTAGAAAGGAAAAACTAAAATCTGGGTAAAGCAAAAAGTGTGTTACAATTCCAAGAGAGTAGGAAATGAAGTGGTAGCGTGCCTTCGTCTCTGCCTTCTGTCTGGATCTTAGCTCTGACTCTGAGACAACATAGGAATATCCAGAGTGACAGAATTTTGATGATTGACACGGCGATGAGGAGAAGAAGAAGAGGAGAAGTGAAGGAAAAGGTTATACAGTGCCACTGGCTGCACCAAAATGAAAATAGGGGTTTGCCCATAGAAAAATGTGACAAGAATCCCTGGGTGGTTTTTAGCGGTTGAGGAAATGTTTGTTTAGTAATAACAAGGAAGTCTACAAAGCCCAGAACAGTTGTCTCTGCAATGTGTGTATGTGTGATTAATTGGTGTTAAAATTAAGTTAAGAAAAAAGAAAAAACCTCCAACACTGTGTATCCCGGATTATACAGTCATTTTCTGTCCTTACCCCAAAAGCATCTAACAGCAGACATCCAATGGTTGACATGTGTCACCACACATAGTCAGATTATCAAACCTCTAATCCACCTCTGTGGCTGACTGGGTGGGTGAAAGGGTTGGGGATGATCTGTCACACCACAAATAATCCAGTACCTAGCATTTCATCTGGTAGGGGGTCATGTTGCTGTTCTCTGTCAAAATCACCCTGTGTTTAATGGGCAACGAGGCCCTGGATTAGATTTGTGCTGTTACTGACATGTGGAGAGACAGCTGTCGCAGAGATGTGCGAAACTAAAGCCCTACTCCAGGCTCATATCTCTATGCTACCCTTGGGTTGTCCCTTATTGTCAGAGAACTAATCCCGTATCATTGTTTTGCAATTTTGTTTGTTACAATGGATATCAGTGACATCACCGGTGTTGACATTAGCCTGTCCGCAAACAACACTACTGTTTATCTTTGTCTGTGAGATACTGGGTAAAAAAAAAATAAATACAAAAATCACTTCCAGATGGGAGAACCACATTGCCAGTGAGAATCTAGAGTAAACAGACAAACAGGGACTATTTACTGATAATAATCTCATCAAACAGCTGAATGAAGATTCCCTTTTATCAAAAGTAAACAACCCTTTGAATATGCTGGACCAGTTGGAATAGACATCTCTGCAGGATGAAAACATTAAAGTTTGTCTCCTTGAAAGAGCATTGTTCACAATAGTATCTCAGATGGCGGTAGTAATCTGTGGAACCTGTGTCATGCTGTACATGTCAGGGACAATGATCTCTCATTTTTGTCACATTGACCAAACTGAAAGTCATCAGCCGTTGTTGCTTACACAGCATTTTTTTTTAAGAACAAACAATGCTTACAGTCTAAAAGATATTTGCTATGCTTAGTATTAATTTGATTTAGCTAGTAGTAGCAGTGAAAGCTGACGGAAGTCTTCTTGGCATTCAGTGCAAATCAGAATGTGCGGAGGACAGTAGAGTAGAGGAACAAGTTAGATTTGCTCCAAGCAGGGACACTCAGCTTCTGCAAAGGCACACCAGTGATTAAGACAGGTCAATCATTCTTAGCGTCAACGTCAGGTGTGCAAAGGATGTGCCCCCCTTTTTCAGCTTGGAGGAGGAGAGAGGCTTTCTACAGCTGCCAGAAGGCCAACAGTGCTTTAACCAACTCCCCATTAGTTGGAGTAAGTCAGTGAAACCTGACCCCAGGAGACCTGTGATTATGAGCATGAACAACATTAGAATACTCTAGAGATCCCCTGCTGTAATAGTATAAACAACTCCTCCAGACATTATACTGAGTTAGTTTGCAAAGTATTTGTCTTTCACTGTTTCATGAAAGAGTGTAGCTTTCCATCGAAGCACTAGAAAAGTCATCTGATGAAAACGTAGTGGTGAATTTGAAGAAAACTACACATATAAAGGCACATATAAATATAAATGTTTTGTTATTATTATAATCATTATTATTATTATTATTATTATTATTTTAAAAAAAACATAATCTCACTAGTTTACAGAGAATGGTCTAAAACAAATACACAAAATACTATGCAATTCACACAGTTGTATGGTCAAAAAATTCTGATGTCAGTGACCAGAAGAGAATGGGCAAATTGGTTCAAGATAAGAGAGGATGAACTAGATCAAATAATGATTCATTACAACCAATTTCTCCAAAATAACAAAGCTAATTGTACAACATGTTGAATCTTGATGTAGATGGGCTACAGCAGAACAAGACCAGACCAGGTTCTACTCCTGTCATTTAAGGAACAGAAAAGTGAGGCTGCAATTCACACAGGTTCACCAAAATTGGACAACAGGAGAAGATAAAAGATAATGGCTGATCTAATTCAGCTGCAACATTTAGATTGTAGGGTCATAATTTAGCATAGACAACAAGACAGCATGACTCCACTGCCTATTTCAGTGTTGTTACTGAACATGTTCATCCCTTTTTTACAGCACATTGTACCAGGATATTTTAACAGTTAATGAGTAGCTTCGTCAATACATTTTTCCACAACTGGCCCTTTAAGGGCATTCATGATCATGATATGCGCTAAAATGAAAATGAGTTTGACACTCCTGCAGTAATGATCTTTCAGATCTGCTGGGATGAATCAACAGCATAATATTATTATGTCCATATGAAGATGCCTGATGAATATTTCAGGCACTTTGTTCAATCTATGACAAACACAAATTAAACAATTCTGAGGCCAGACTTGGATCCAATTCAGGAAAAGGAAAAGTGTTTCAAACCTGACAAACTGCAGCTACTTCATAAAGTGCTTGATGAGCGCATGGAGCTATGGATGTTAAAATTCTCAAAGCAAAAGCTGCCTAAATGGTGAAAACATTCACATTACAACAAAATATTAGATCAAAAAGTACATTCTAAAGTCAGATATGTTTTGAATTATCTATGTCTTCAAGACTTGTCTTTATGGTTAACTGTTTCCCCAGGGACACTAATCCAGAGGTTAGAGAGAGAACCACATTCTGCTGACTGCCCTCCTCACTGCTACAGGGCTTGGCCACTAACCCTAAAGATTTTTTAATAGCATACTAAAATTCTGTGAAAGCCTAAATTGCAGCCCTCAATGGGCAACAGATGATGGAATTAAAGAGATTTAGAGCTGTTGGGGAAAACGGGCTGCACGTCTTTGATGTGGGGTTGGGAATGAGGGAAGCGTGGAAAAGATGGAAGCTGAGCACACCGAGGCAGCATCTGGCCCTTGTAAGGACACACTGCTCTCTGGGAAGTCTCCACAGATCGAGAAAAGGGGATAAGTGATAGTTCTTTCTAACACCCACTATGTGCACCAACTGGCACTCACCTAATAGTAACACCTGCTGCACCCATAAGGTGTTACAATATCACTCATCACCTAAACAAAACTGGGACATGTGAGGCATGAAAAAAGTTTGAACTGTGAAACTGTGAGGCCATCGTACCAAAAGGAAAGAAAAAAATTCTTAATTTCAACCCAAGCCCCACTTGAGGTAACCATAGCAACCCCTCACCTGTCATCTCATCGACAACAATAGACAGCCAGGTCAGAGTGACACATTTTCTCAACCTAGCAAATGTGCAGCACGATTTTCTGTGTTCAGCATAGTGCCTTACTCTCTCAGGTTTCTACCAGAGTGTAATCAGACACACATAGCCTACTCTACACACACCAGATTAATCATCTGCCTTTTTCCTTTGCCCTCCTGCTGTTCTGTGCTATGCTCTCTCTACTCTCTTTGTCTTTCATTAACTGACACTTGTACCATCACAGTTTCACACATAAACATATTCACAATGACACATTTTAGCTTCGCTACTCTTGCCAGAGGAAGCTGGCAAAATGGCAACATTTATCCTGACCTGGCATATTCCGATCCCAAGTGAAAATGTGGCCCAGTATAAAGGGCCGGTGGGCTGCCAGAGCCTCTATTCACCCGAGACAAAACCTGGATCTGTGGCATAATCTGGCCGGCTGGACTTGTGAATAGAGCCAGCAATCCAGCAATGACAGACCCTGTTAACCTCCATACTATGAGTTACTACCTGGCTGTATACAGCACAGTCGAAAAAGGAACAACGTTAAAAAACTGGCATTGATGGAAACAGCTCTGTGCTTAGAGACTAAGGATTCCCGACACACAGCTGCAGTATACTGGGCATGAAGAAGTCAGTAAAATTTGGAGGGAAAAAAAATACTAACTGCAGAATCATACCTCACTATTCTCCCACACAAACTTTTGCTTTTATCTCATTCCAAAAGAGGAAAGAAGGTAAAAATAATCCAGGGGGAAAAAAGGGAATCTGTAAGATTGACACTTTCAAACAAGCTGTGGCGAGAGTGACAAAGCAAACGCACAGCGGTTGCTTAAATGTCAGGTTGGGACAGTCTCTGTCCTGAGTAATAAGGGGGGGATGGGTCTTCCCACCTTGGCTCTCGTCTCTACCGATTTCATCTTGCTGCACACCACGGGCACTGTGACTCACCAAGTGAGCAAAACATAGCCAAAACCAATAGCCGGCAGATAGCATCTCTTACGCTAACAAGCTTTTCACTTGGGGATACCATCAACTCTCTGGTTTTCTCATACAGCTAATTAGGAATGGACTGAGAAGCAGACCCGGAGCTATCTTTTCACCCTTTTTTATCCTCTCACTCACAAATCTTTCTCTTTTTCACACAAACACTTCTTTCTCAATCCATTGCCCACTTTTTCACACGTTCTACATCAACCTACCTCTTCCAATCCACCACCATTGGTGCCATTGCTGTCACTGTGTCCAACTCAAGGCCTCTAGTGTTTCTTAATCCCATTAGACCAAACACAATCAATTATCCAGCCAGCCTTAAGGATCTGAGAGCATTAAAAGGTTAGCTCAGGAGATTTAAAGCCATTGATGTCTGTGACAGCAATGCACCCCACACACCCGCAGCCCCCCTTACGACTATGTCAGTGTCCGCATATGTACGCTGCATGCCAGCATGTGTTCATCAAGATGACACCCCAGCAACAACTAGAGCCACCATGCATTGCTAGCGGATCTTTAATCATGTCCCTGCAAGTCCTGGCAAATTACTGCCTTGTGATGGTAATCGATAAAGCAATAAACACAGTCAGGGACTTCAGCTGCTAGAGCAAAGAAATACCATTGCAGTCACTCGTTGCTTTTTCTTTTTTTTGTCTTTTTCATAATTGGATACTTTCTATCAAAGAGAGAGAGAAAGAGAAAAAAACGTTTTTCCAAATAAGGAAGGCATTTGTGGGTGAGAGAAGAACAGCCTCCCCCCTCTGCTGTGTTTGCATTGACAGACAAGAGAGTTACAGGTGCAGGTCAATCAATACTATCAGAAGACAGACTGATATAATCTTATTGTAATCTGTAGACTCATCTCATCTCCTATCTGCCCCATCGCTGCCTGTCCATAAACTCCATGCCCCAGTGCCGCTCCATTCATGGCTTGATGTAATTTTCTCACTCCCTCCCTTTTTATCTTTCTCATACGCTTTTCTCCTTCACTCGCCTCTCGCTGACTCTGTTCCTTCTCTGGCGAGAAAATTAAATATGATCATTCCTCTTCAAAGGCGCCACCATTAGCCACATAATGAATATTCAGTTAATGTAGCAAAGAGAGAGAGCGGGACTGTGTGACTAAGAGAAGTAGGTGACCGCAAGAGCCGATAGGTAAAACTCACAAACTTGACACAATGGTCCTGTGATAATATGTTTGCCTGCTTACATATGTCTTCTATTATTGCATTTTTGTTGCATTTGCATGTTCAGAAGCAAACAAATTTCAATATCAGACAAATATAAGTCTGATAAAGACATATACAAATACATGCAAAATGTTCTTTCCAAATGATGATTTCTTTGATATACAGGAGAAAAAAAAAATTGGCTCTTCACAAAAAATAATTGCCCCCTAAACCTAATAACTGGTTGCTTAACATTTGGCAGCAACAGCAGTAATCTAACATTTGCTATAACTGGCAATGAGTCTTTCAAATCACTATGGAGGAGGCCAGAAACTGTTTTAATTGAGCTACATTGGATGGTTTTCAAGCCAGTACCACAGGTCATGCTATATAATCTCATTTGCAATTAATTCTGGACTTTGACTAGGGCACTTGAGACTTTCATTTCTTTTTTAAAACATTCAGATGTGGATTGACTGGTGTGGTTTGGATCATTGTGCTACGTAACTGAAGTACAGTTAAGCTAAAGCTAAAAACCAGATGGCCGGACAGTTTTTTGGGGGATTTTTTGGCAGAGAGCAGAATTAATGGTTCTATCAGTTACATCAAATTGGTCAGGTCCTGCAGGGATAAAGTAGCCCTGACCATCCCACTACCATCACTATGCTTGCTTGTCAGTATGATGTTTTGTTTCTGTAGCACTGTTAGTTTTACACCAGATTTACAGTAAAAGGACCCATACCTTCTAAAAATTGCTCCACTTGGCAAAAGTGAGATGGACTTTTGTGTTCTTTTTGCTCACTAGTAGTTTTGGTATTGGAAAAAAACCTTGTTTTTAGGTGAGTTGAAGGCATAGAGTGGCATAACCAGAGGGCCAGGTTGTTTCAGGCAGTTTACTTTCTTTTTCTGAAATTATCTGATGATCTAAAAAGTGTGTATGTGTAAGGAGGCAAATACCTTTTTCACAGCACTGGACCTTTGACAAGTAACTGAAGAAGAAGTGAAAACACATTTTCACACATTTCCCTTTTTAAAGTCAAATACAAAATATTAATTATTGCAAACTTCATTAGCATGAATGAACGCTCTAGTGATATTTAACAATTTGATTGCAGATCTATCCAACCAATGCATCATTTATACCTCATTAATGTATAAAATGTTGAATCACTGATGATGGCTCTATTGTGAAATGCTTCCATTTGATGTCTCTAGCGTTACTTCTCACAAAAGAATCAGTTGACTGAAGCTCAAAAAGCCCCACAGCATTTATAGCTCGAAGGTAAAGTCTGCTCCATGGAACTACTTCTTTTGCCATTCAGATGCGACACCGAGCACCTTTTCTACTGAAATTCAAATGTGTTTCCTCATGCAGACACGATAGCCACTTTCCAATTTCAACTTAATCTTAAAGCACCAATTTCAACTGCCGTGGCAGTGATTGAAATATGAAACCCTGCATATATACAGGCCATTACAGAGAATACAAGGCTCCAGCTGTTCTCTGTCCGCTCAGGAAAGTGAGGGGCAGAAGAAACAACAGGGATCAGCTTTGGCTGAAACACATTTCTGTTTATTTATTATTCAATAATGCTGAATTGGCCCCTGACCCCCAGAAACAGCTCGCACTGAACTACCTTCAGGAGGATTTGGTAGTGATGCTGAATCAGGAGGAAATCAAACAGAATCCTTGGGGCTCTGTTGCACAAGAGATACAGTCTGACAGCTTTTTTTTGTTTTATGTCTTGTTTAATTTATACAAAGAAATGCTAAAAGAAAACACAAACATTCAGTATGACATAAACATAGGAATTTGGATTAAAAAGAAAAGTCACTGAAATAAACAAACCTGCAGTAAACACTCAAAGATAGTATGTTTTGCCAACTTTAATTTTCACAAAATAATTGTTGATTGTTGTTATAAGGTGAAAACCAATTGACTATCACTGCACACACTACTTAACAAGATTAATACACTTTTGTCTACTGCTTTCAAGGTTGCTTCTGCCATTAATTAGCAAAGTTTGATGGCTTGAATCCATTAGAGCCATCTAACCTAGTTAAGTCAGGTCCTCAATGGATTTTCTATGCGCCTTAAATGCAAAGCCACAGCTCTACAGGAACCTGGCTCAAGGTTAGCACCATGGTGTAAGTCGTGCCCAATGTCCAGAGGATGCAGTCTGCCACGCTCCTCAAGTGGCTGCCAGAGAACACTTCACCAAGGTTATGCCTGTCGGAGGCAATGAATATTCCACTTATCTCAATCAAAGTCCTTCACAGAACTTTGAGGGATCGGTTCTGCCTGTGTTTCAGCTTAGGAAAACAAGGACGGCAACTCGGCTGGAAAATCTGAAAGCGAGGTGGGGGCTTAGCCAGTCACGCTCCTGCACCTGAACTTAACAGCATGGCAAATAACATCTTGAATTATTAATCTGCAGCTAATCAGATCTTCAATTAATCAATTAGGATCATCACATGCAGAGGAAAACAGATGAACATATTAGCATATTCTTTTTGCCATTTGGTAAAGGACAAACTCAGTGGAAGAAATCCTTTTGAACACTCTGTGACACAAGTTTGAAAGGGAAAATAGAACATTTCTTGGGTGAGGTGATGAAAACATAAACTGCTTTGCAACAGTACTCCTTCCCCTTGAATTCACATTTGAGTTACAAACTTTGCAACGTATTTCCTTGAGATTTTACGACTGACCAACACAGAGTAAAAGAGAATCGTAAAGGAAAACCATGGTTTAACATTGTGCACAACAAAAAATCTGAAGAGTATGGTATACATTACCACTTTTACTCTAATACCCCCAAATAATTTTCTGTATGATCAATTACCTTCATAAATAAACAAAACCCCTCTGTGAGTAATTTAACCTCTCATTTGGCTTTTTCAAAGTCGAATGAGAAAAAAGTTTAGTTTAATGATGTGTAAAGTGAGGAAACACCACAAAAGACTTGCAGCTGTAGCTGATGCAAATGTAATGACTACAAAATATTGACTTAGGGGGACTAAAATCCTATGCATGCTTTACTTTTAAGATTTTAATTGCAAACTGGCTTGGAAAACATGTGTCATTTTCAGTAATGAAATTTTGTGCTAGCTTATAAAATACACTGAAGTGTGTGGCTGTAATGTGTTTTTTTTTTTTCCAGAAACTGTCGAAGGGTGCAGAAAATGGAACTAAAGAAGACATTCACTTTCTAATCTATATTTCTGCAAATGGTTCAAGCAGGTGTTGTTATTAAGTAAGCTAAAGTAAAATTATTCCTTGCTCTCGTAGATATAGACAGTGTGATAAAAGCCATTCAGTCAACAGTGGTTCGTTATTAATAGCCATGTAAGGTAATGACTGTTCTTAAATACCAAACTGTTAGCACAGAGATAAATTGATGCATCTTCATGTCCCCAAAGTCAGCCTCAACAGAATGAATTGTATGTTAATGACAATAAATTACAGCATTTTGCTTCCACAGGAAACAATCTATAAGTTGGCTGACAAGCAATGTAAATGTGTTTGTGCAACATAAATCATTCGCTAACAATTGAACACCTGTGGATTTTCCAAATTAAAATAAATCCTCTTTCAAGCCTCCCATCTGTTCGATATTCCACAGATAGCATTTAATGATCTTTTTGGAGTGATATCCTCCGCAAATAAACGGAATTAGCTTTGATGGATACACTGAAAGTTGACAGATTAGTAAGGCAGACACATTCTTTTGATAAACAAGCGTAGTGCCCAGTAAGTTAATAGGGTAATGAGATCTCTTTATTTTTTATTTTTTTTAATGCCGGACCCTTCTTGAATGCAATCATACCGTAACATTTGCTTATGAACAATCACAATGTTTCTGTGTGTGTGTGCTGGTTGCATGTCTGATGCCTGCAACATCCTGTATCTCCAGGGGCACCGGCTCCCTCTCTCATCAAGCATGCCCAGTCAATGTGGCTGTCACTCCCAATCTGCGCTGAGAAGGGAGCCTGTGCCTATTTTTATAAATGTATTCATATTCATTAGTCCTGAGTGTCATTCATAGCAGCAGTTCTTTAATGCGGCGGGTAACCATCACAGGCCGGAGAAGCCTGCCTCCTCTCATCGCACAAATTAATAACACAGGCAATCACTGCAAAGGTGCCTTCTGTCAAACAACAATGGCTCCTGATTTCCATCAACTGTGTGCACTTCCACATTTCTACAAGACATGCAGTTGAAAAAGTCACTGATGTCCCTTGAGGAAAGCACAACAAAAAAATACCATTGTACCAGCCTATGAAATAATTAAATTAACTAAGAATTAATTACAACCTTTTTTGTTCCCTTGACCCAGTGTAATATTTTTGCCTTGTAACATCTCGGTGGCGCTGGATTAATTGTGCGGAATAACTTATGTCAATGTGAACTGCTAATGAGAGCAATTAGGCAACAGACTCACAGTAACTTCACCACCTTGCTGAAAGATGCTATCTTTTGGCTTTATTGGCTTGTATGTGTCACATAAACAATTTCATGAACTAATTCTAGTAAATTCAAAGACAACTAACATAATTCCTTCCCTGAATTAAACTATGGAAGACTATTGTTCTAAGACTTCCAGCACATCTAGAACTAAAGCATGGGGTTTTCATGTTTAAGACCTAGTACACATCCACTTCTTTGTGTTGCGTTCTGGTTGCTGTTGCCTTTCAGGGTAATGGAAGTGGGCTGCATCTCACAGCCTTCCATGTTTTTTTCATGCCCATTGTTTCTGCTCCACCCCACTTTAAATCAAGAACACAAAGCAAACCCCGCCATACTTCACTCTGGACAGCATTAATAAAACAAGCTTTCAATGATGCAGAATGGAACACCACATTGGGAACGAAGCAGTGGTGTGATTATAGCTTTTAAACACTGCCACCCCTCAGCGTTTACATGGGCCAGCTCTGCAGACTAGGTGTAAGAAGGCTTTTGGCGTTCTTGCTCCTATTGTCATTCATCTTTTCTTCTTTGTCACCATTCCTCTCTAACAGAGAGGTACTGAGTGGAGAAGCCCCCGAAGTAGAATGAAAAAGTAAAAAAGTTATTGGAGTTCCTCAGAGAGTGGGCCTATTCCCAAGACCTGCATACTTTCTCTAATCCTCTTATAGCCTCTGAACCCAATCATATTTTTATAAGATTCATTGTTTCTCTACCTGTAAAGAGGAACCTTTTCTATCATTATGGAAGCTAAATATTCATTATCAATGTACTAATAGATCAATGTACAAAGCACTCAAAGAACACATTTCTGACTGGCCATTCCTTTACACATTTCCCTCTTTAAATCTCATCATGACAACCCCTTGAGTGATCACAGAAATGGAGATGGGGCCTTTTAATTGAAATTCACGAAATTAAACATTGACCAGAGCAACTTCATTAAACAGATATGAGTCCAATTTCAGCAGTTCCTACAGGCTTAAAGAGCATGCCCACTGTTACAGCAGATGTGCTTAAACATTATCTTTTATAGAACTGGGGAATTACACAGGCTCATATCCAAAGTGAAATAGTTTGACAAGCACTGTGAAAGACTTTCGAGGAGAGTGATGATGGGAAGCAGACAGAGGTTTCTGGAACAGCACCACAAGCTTTAACATATCCACATCTGTTCAGGAGCAAACTCTTTTTGGTTTTACACTTTTGATGAATTCTGTCATCACAAATCAGATTGAACTATCATATCTCCTGTATGTCACATGTGATGTAGATCCAAATTGGCTTTCATCTCTGGAGTAAAGCTCTGTCAGCCTAGAGTGACTTCACATGTCCATTGTAGCTTCCATCTGGAGACCTCAGGGAGACCATCGTTGTAGCGGGCCTCCCAGTGCACAACGGTACATGTCGCTAACAGGGGATGCCTGGGCTCGTTTGTTTTGTTACTTAACTCGGGCTCTGTGACAAGGGGAGACAGTGACCGAGGCATCTGGGACATGGGAGCCCCCTGCAGAATTAAACAGGCTGCGTCTCAAGCCCCTGTGACAGGAAATCTCACTCAGATCACAAAAGGCAGCCCTGATCGCATGTGACAGGTGCATCCTCTTCCTTCAGATGCCATGTCTTTGTTTTGTCTTGCTTGCTTGGATGGCGGCAATGGAAATTTTGCGACGTCAGAGTGGAGTTTTTGGTGGTGCTGTTCCACATTTTCCACAGTAAATAAACTTGCTATAGATACAATTTAAACATAATTTTTCAAAGCTGGTTTGAAAAATTAGAATCATAGCATTTACTTTCCTTCTGGCAAAACAATCAAAACAAAATAATGTTTACTTCGTTCAAGGTCAGAAGCATGTGTGAATTTCACCAATTTTTATTTTAAGTTACTTTTAAAATGTATGACTTGGGACAAATATTTTGATTGACCTTCCACAAGTTTCTCAAAATGGCTTGCTGGAAAATTTTGACCAATGCTTGTTTGAGAACTGATGTCAGTTTTGAAGAAGTCTTGCTCACACACAAATACACTTTGCCCACACATTTTCTATTGAATTGAAAAGACGTTTTTGTAAAAGCCATGATAAAACATAAATTTTCTTGTCTTAAACCACTCACTAATTTGGGTTTACCCTGAGGCCAGTTGTCCTTTTGGATGATGTTTTGAGATACTTTAACATTTACACATGTTCTTTCCTCATGATGCCATCCATTATCTGAAGTGCACCAGTCCCTCCTGCAGAAGTGCACCCCATAACATGATACAGTCACCATCAAATTTGACATTTAGGTTGATGTTACTATTATTATTTTTTAATATAGTTATTTGATTTTCATTTACAGGCAACAAACAACAGCAAATAAGTGAGCTTTTTCTTCTCTACAAAATTAATCTGCATACAAGGTTTAAATGTGCCAGTTTTGTTTTAACTTGTTTATTTTCTTTTTTTGTCTACACCTCCTATTTTTCCCCCTTTTCCACAGAAACACATCTGAAATAAAAGGAAATGCATGTAGAAAAAAGCTGGCAGTCATAGAAGTGCAAGGGTTACTGTTTCAGCTCAAACTGGGCACACTAATCCCTTTGATCCCCCCATTTTACTGTCAGCTGTTTCCTAGCTACCATTGGATCAGCACAGAATTTAGGATTTGTGCTACTGTATGCCACAGCAATCCCTGCCCCAGTGTTGCAGCGCTCTTCTCTCTTTCCTTCATCAATATCCCACCCAGGGTCCACCATCGACATCCCTAACAATATTAATTTCTCTTTTTTGCTCCCCTTTCTACTTCACCTCGCTGCAGTTGGCAGTGACTGCGATGTGGCAGAGGGAGTTAGGTTAAATTGGAAACTATTTTGCACAGAGGGCCATCAGGACATGAACAGATGATTCATGCTGAAAAAGCTGATTCTGATTTTGCCAATTCATCTGAAATTACAGTATTTCTTTCAAACGCTGGTTTGAGAAAGCTTCATTTAGCAATAATGAAACAATCTATTTCTATTTGTGCCAAGGCTTGCGTTGGAATAAGAAAACGTGCATGTGCATTAGGAGCTGTGCACATTGCTACTGCGTGCATGTTTATGCATTTGTTAGCATGCATTAGAGCAATAAAGGAAGTTTCATTGGGTTCCTCTTTCAGGCTGTCTTTGAAATTTGAATAAGTAGGCAAATCTGTCTGCGCAGGGTTTCTTTCATCCCAGTCAGTGTTGGCTGCTCTCAGAGGTGCAGTGTGCCATACACTACTTATTCAACCTCTGAGTTGTTCACCCAAACTGCTCTGAAATCATTTAAGGCAAAAAACACGAAGGGGTTTGACTTGCATATTGGCAAATGTATGCTTCTTTGTCAAACACTGGCTCTCCAGGACTAAATGTTTATTACTGCTGCATGCAGATACAAGAATGAGCACTACTTTTCCAATTTAATCATTTCAATAGACTGTGGAATGCCTATTCATTTTTGTATGTAGGGTATGCTTGCATAATTTGTTTAACTGCACTGGTCAAACATACTTTTCCTTTTTTGCAACCTTTAAATATTCAGTATTTCATTTATTTATTCAATATAACTTACATTCTAACATTCAATACAGACTAAATAATTTTCTCATTTATTGCAATCAGAAAAAATATTGCAATGACAGCCTGAAAGTGTAAACAGCACAGAAATCAAGAAACATAAATCTTGAATAGGCTAATGCTTGAAAAGCAAACCAGCCTTTATTGAGGTTGAATCCAGCCGCGTGCTCTTAGTAGCCAACCTGAAGCACTTTCACATGGGGCCAAGGATCCAAATTTGACATCGAGCCATAAAGAAGAAGCCAACACTTCTGCTGTCAGCCCACATTATCATCGCATTTCTTGACTGATCCTCTGCTGATGTTATGGGCAAGGACAGCAATCAAAGTGCTGCTACACAAAGTGCTGCTGAGCCTCAATGACGACCGGTTCCACTCTACTATGTACGCACGCCTTATCAACAAACAAAAGATCCCCGGATGAGACGATTGGTATGGATTTCTGTAGGTGTATCTCACTCTATGCTTTTAACGTCCACACTGATATCTGCTGGTATCGCTGTTGCACGTTTGTTTGTGACAATGGTGGAGTGTCAAACTGTGACAGCAGTGGGGCGGCCCTGCGAGCAAGATCTAAACTATATAGATGATGAAGATGAAGACAGCAGGTGCTTGGAAACAGAAATCAAACATGATATCAAATCCCATGTGTCCAAGAGCAAGACAATGGGGGGAAAGAGAGGCGGTTCAAGCTGTAATCAATACAGAGCACAAGGTATTGAGATGCAGTGAGAGGCATTTTGCCAGCCCCCCGAGAGGGCCTGGTGGGCCTGCTGCCAAGCACAATCTGAGCAGGACAGCTAGCTCAGCTTTGCACATTTGCATACAAAAATTTGCCTGTAAAAAAAAAAAAAAAAAAAAACATGTCTCAGTTTGGAATCACCTATCTCTCAAGCTGGCTAACCTCTACAAAGAGTTCCAAACAAGAGCTGAAAAGTAAAATGTGAAATTTTCAAACTTTTTGTTACAAATACCAAATAGGCTTCCAAGTAGCACTATGATGACAGATGTTTTACAGCAATATTACCGTAGAAGATTGCAAACATCTTTTTTTCTAATTTTCTAATTGGTTGACAGATGCAGATTTACTATTCCTTCTCTTCACTCAGAAGCTGAAATTTCTGAATTTTAATTTGGGAAAAATATTGGAATGCTGGAATTATTGGTAAGAAAGTTTGAGGTTTTCCTGCCAAAATTCAACATGACTTCCTTTGATACAAAGCTATAGAACCAAAAAAGTCTATTCACTCTGGCAATTTTTATGACTCGTTTCAAACAGGCAGCACTCCCTTCTCGGTTCGCTCCTTGATTCTTGCTTCACAGTCACCCACTTTAGTTCACTGTGTATTAGGAGTTCTTGAAAGTTTTCAAATTTTGATTTTTTTAGGTTGTTAAATTTTATTAGCACTACATCATATTTATTTGTTTTTGTATTTGCCTACTACCACAGTTTCTTCTGAGTATAAAATACTATTCTCTACATTACATTGCATAGCACTAACTCTGAACAGTGCACACCTGCTGAGATCAAGTGTGGAATTCAGTGTTCTGCAGCATCATAATGGATAATAATGGCTCACACCATTGAAACAAAACACAGATATACAAAAGAAGGATGGCAGTCTAAAGACGGCCTAGCCTTAGAACCAGCAATAATACTTAGGCTAGCTTGAGATCCATTCCTAAACCTTCTTTATGTTTCTAAAAATATAGGTGTGCCATTCATGTTGTCACTAATGCAGATAGTCGTTGTGTTGTGTCTTGGTTTGAGAATGGCCAAGAGTGTCTAGGCCAAGAATGAACTAGAATGTTAAGATGTGAATTTATTCACCTCAATGTTCAAAGTAAACAGGATTTCTATGACCAGCTGTTTTCATTAGGACATAGATAGGAAAAAAAAAAAAAACCTCTGCTCCTACCCATACCACCACAGTATCAAAGTGGTTCCTCCATTTCTCCTCTCCTTGTGCCTTTTTGCCATTTTAGTCACAACACAAGAATACACTCAGCAGTCCCCAAGAGGCGCATGCTGGATGTGAGCGGAGATTCAGTGGGCACATTATGCTGTAGAAGGCATTGTTTCTCAACACAGCTTTCCTTGAGTTGCCTTTGTGTTCTTAAATGTTTACATGCAACAGTTTGGAGGCTCGAAGACACATGTACATTTCCAAGAATACAGTTTGAGTCAAATCCCTCACTTGCACCGATGGAACTAATGACACCATTTGTGAGGGCTTTTCAAATGCCTCATTTTAAGGAGGTCGTTACAAAGAGAAGCATGCAAAGCATCTCTGCTCCCTGGTCAAAATTATATCAGACAAAACAAACAAATAGTGCCACTTCAAATTCCCCTCCATGCAGTGTCCAAGGTCATTTTTGCTTTCAGTTTCTGGCTCAGCTCAAGGCCTCTTCTGAGACATTTTTTATTTCTTGATAGCTGAGGTGCCTCCAAGCCCTGTGTTGGATTGATTAGACGTTTAGCCAGGAGAATTAATATGTGAAGAATTTCCCTGTTCCCCCCTGCAGCGCCTCTCCCCCTCAGTCTCATCAGTAAACAAGTAGATATGGAAACAAAACCACTCTCAGGCTATGTGATTAAAATCGGCCCCAAAAGAAGAAATTGCTTGACAATCAATGTTGTTATTACTGAGAAATCACATCTGAGTGTACCTTATTCGAACATTATTTTTGACTCCGTACACCAATGCTGCTCTCTACAGGTATAAAGAATCTGTCTGAATAACCTGATTTTGTTGTTTCCTATGCTTTTACCATTCTTTTGTGACAACTTCAACAAACAACTCTTAAAGCTTAAAATGATGCTTAACATCAACAGATCAAAAAAAAAGAAAAGAAAAAAGTGCGTTCTTCAGAGTAAGTGAGGATTTTAGCAATAGTTACCCAAATCCGCAGACATGATAGGACTCTTTGCCCAGTGCAAACAGCTATTACCACTGCCTTTTGGGCAAATGGCAATTACTAAGCAAAAGGGAGAATGCCAAAACCCTGCAGTTAATTTTGATTACATTTGCATTATGAACTATAAACACAGTTTTACTGCTGAACTGAGCCAATTAAAGACTTCCTGAAGCTAAAAATAGGAACATTGACATCAAAACAGCTCTTTTGTTCTTGCACAATGAGGTTGATTGCAATCATTTGTCACTCCTAAAACCTTTCGGAGCATTTCGATTTTCCAAATAAAAGGAAAGACATTGTTGCAAAAAAAAACTTGGCTTTTCATGAATTTACTTTAATTGCTACTGTCAGCGAGCAGACTTTTTCTTACTTGAGCTGTGAGATGTTGCCTCTTGCAGGATAAGGCTTCCTGTGGCAGCATGAATAAACATGTGTAGACAGCATTTGGCAGCAAAAGGAAGGAGAAAAAAAAAAAAAAACTCAGCCAACCAACCAAACATGGGAGGCAGCCACAGAAGACACATAAGGAGTCTGATATGGAAGCTGACACCATTTCACCTGAGGCTGGGCGAACCACTTGCTGGGCTTTCCTGGCATGAGCCATATTGCAAAAAAACAAGCGTTTAAGTCAAAATTTTTAGCGGCTGTTCTCTCTCTGGTGAATATGCTTCACTGACTGCATTTTACTGAACACTGAAATACAAAACTATGTCATAAATATGAACAATGTATAGCTGATGTATGTTGGCTTTGGAACACAGCACTCACACAGTACTGTGTTGCAATGTGTAGAGTTGTCAAATATCAGATTAGAAAAATAGACTTCCATCACCTTACATAGAGATGTCATTATTTCTCTATATCTAGCCATCTACTCATGGCTGAGTAAATATACAGATCACTTACATATATAGCAGACAACTAACACAGTACATGACCTTGTATTCAACCATTGCAACAGTAAAACATGGTGGTGGCAGAATAACGAAATGAGGGTGATTTTCTTAATTAAGTAGGGAAAGAGAAATTGAGATTGAAAGAGAAGATAGATCTTCTTGACATAAACCACATTACACAGAAATAAAGTAATTAAGTTGACGATTTCTCTCTGGTGAACATATTTATTTAACTCCATTTTACTGAACACTGATACATGAGCGTGTCCAACACAACACTTGCACAGTACCGAGTTAGGATTTGTAGACAAGATTACATTAACACAATAATTTCAACACCGTATGAATTGATAATTAATTGATAAGTAATTTGGTATTAGTGTGGACATTCTGCTCTTTGTTAAAGGAACAGAATTTAATAATGAATTGCTAATGTCTTTGTCATATACAAAACAATAGACAGCAACTGTTAAAACGCTCACCTAAGTTTTCTGTTTGTACATGTATCAAAATAACCATTAACAGGGATGTTAATGGTACATATATTTCTGTTGAGAATATTTGGCACAACCATTTTGTTTCAATACACTCTCATACTGAATGACAATAGACTTATTTAAACCTGAACATATGCAGAATGTTAAATGGCAGAACTGTGAAATTATATATTTAGCTTCTCTCTCTTTGCTTTAAAAAGAAAGCAAAGAGTCGGCATTATAAGTTTCTTCCTCAACTACAGTGATGATAAAGAAAGAAACATTGACCAAAAGTTTTATGTCAGTTTTTTCAATACATACTTTGTACGCAGCACCTAATTATTTACCTGAAAGGACAAAAAGCTAAATGTAAACATCATAGGTATAGAGAAACCAGGCTAAAGTCTAAATCAAGCTCCCTGTAGCAATCGTATGACTCCTTATACAGTCACTTGGAGGTTAGGTGTTTCATAGCAGGTGCACTTATATAATGCATTCAAGAAAAAACTGGACTAATCAGAGGTATCCAAAGTCAGTCTTCGGGGGATGGTATCCTACATGTTTTAGTTCCTTCCCTGGTTAAAAAAACACTGGTAATGAATGCCTCCTCAGCATGTCAATGTTCTGGAGAGGCCTGCTCCTGAGTCACCGTTTGATTCAGGTGTGTTGAATCAGGGAAAGAACATGCAGGATACGGTTCCTTGAATACCAACTTTGGACAAACCCTGGTGTAGATTCTCAGTCATCCAGGACATGATAAAATTGAGTTTTAAATCAGGGCAACTGGATTTCTACCAAGATAAGTCCAGTTGCCTTCATTTAAAACTCTCAAGATTAACAAGTAAAACTTGTCAGAATCTGTAAAGAAAAGCTCCTGATGCTAAGTGAGTCACTTCCGGGGCTTTTCCAGGCATGAGCCATAATGCAAAGAAAAAGTCAAAATTTTCAACAGCTGTTCTCTCTCTCTGGCAACATGTTTAATTAACGGCCTTCTACCAAATTATTTACACGTAAATATAAATGCACAGAGAGTAGCTGTGACATGAAATTGTTAAAACACGTGTAACACATGTCAGTACTTGCACAGTTGTAAAATTAAATGAATATTTCCGTCACCTTTTGTACAGGCGACACAATTCCAACAGATTTAGCACTAAAATTATGTGACTTTAGTGTGAATGTGCAGATCTACTAGAGTATTAGCATGTTAAATTTGTTCTACAGTTGCACATGCAGGTGCAGATTAACAGGTTTGCCAGCAGTCTTCATAGGAAGGGACATCTGTAATTCTATTAAAACTGTAATATACTTGTTTTGTGTAATCTTGTACATATTGATTTTTCTATCTATCTGTGGATGCGCCTGCAAGTGCATGTGCTTGCTTGTGTGTCACCAATGGGGATGAATTATGATGTGCAGGCCCGCATTAGAGCAGGCAGTTTTAATCACACACAGATTCAGAGTGTTTTAAACAAATGCTTTTTTTGTGTAAGCACTGAGGATTATCATAAGATTTAAAGATTTGGAAATGGCTGACAGCTGTCAAGCTGCATAATAACGTACGTCCAGAAAATTATAGCAGCTGTCGGTTGGCAGAATGTCAATGCTGCTATCTAGATTAAAGCTCAATAGACAGGAACATAAGCACAGGCAACTGTGCACACACGCGCACACCCCTACACACAGCAAAGTGCACCCCGACACACAGTCACTTACAAACACACATCAATTTCTGCAGTCTTATATAGGAAGAGAAAAAAAAAGACAACACAAAGGCAGCTAAGAGAAAAATAAAAGCAGAACTTCACATTTAGTATTTACCAGGCATTTTGATTATGGGATCTGCATGAGTCTTAAAATGGCTTGTTGAGTAAAACCAGCAGAAAGGTTCCTCCTGTGGATCAGCCACATATCCTCTTGTGCAATCGAAGAGCCATCTGTATTAAAAACAGCAGGTGCCTCAATATGAACCTGCTGAAAAACAAGCGGCTACATAGCACCTGTTCCCTGGAGGTGACTACGTGTCGCCTAATTTCTGTCATCCTCAGAGGTCTTTGTCTCTCAGGGAATAACTACAGCATCTCTAACTTTCTGTACAGACACTGCTTTTATGCCGCTCATTTGCAAACAAGGATCCCCCCTTGAGGATAAGAGCTGTGTTCTACTTCAGAGGAACAAGGTGTCTTTGGATGCTGAGAGGACCCCCCTCCCCTGCAACGGATACAACAGCATCCTCATCGAAGACCGAACAGCATAGACAATGCATCATAGAGGAGGCCCTTCTCAAATGAAAGAGGAGACAGAAAAAAGGATTGGACCTCTCACCAATGCTAATGCACAACCAGAAATGCTCACAAGAACAGAAAAGGACTGCAAGGATAAGAAATGGTTCTATTTCAAGGAGGAAAGGTAAAATCCCAGTGAAGTAGCCCGGTGGCGCTTAATAGATCCAAACACACACACACACGCACATACTTCAGGCTTGTTGGCTTGAGAAAGGGATGCTAATAACAGCTAGAGGAACTGTGCCTTGCATAATAAGAGACGCCAGAGACTCTTCTCAGATAAGGTTGGGAGCACTTTAGAGCAACGCAAGTTGTTCAAAGGCAAACAAGTGCAGGGATTATGCTGCTTTTAGCACTTTGGTGTACCGAGCAGTGCGATTGTGAAATGGGGAGTGCATAGAGAAGGCACATCTCAAATGAATCAAAATCTGAAGATTTTTTTTTTTTTTTCTGGGACCTTCAAGAAATGCTTGATAGTCTGGTGCGTCGAAGACAATTTTTTTACTTTGTCAGCAAAGGCCATGGCATTGCAAAGGAGAACCAAATAGGAAGTTACTGAAATTGATTGGGACAAAACAGAAAGGAAGATTTATGTTTCAGCATTTCCACAAACTGTGCTGATTCCTATGTTAACTTACCTTCACTTCTTGTGACAACCAGCAGTTACAGTTTTTCCACTCATGAAATATGATGGCAGGTCATACTTGTTCTCCACGGCTTTCTGCCTTTATTTAGCAGATCTCATTAGGTTCTCTCTGGCCAAACAGTTAACAGCTGACAAATGACAGGCAAGGAGTCACAGTTTCATAGTAACCGTGTGATTAGTGTTGTCCATGTCTCTGGGTGAGCTGGACATTAAATGAAACCAGATCGTTGTGATTTATGGATTCTGCAAGACACGTTCTCCAGTGAACCAATGCTTCAGAATCCTGAATCAACTGCTCTCTTTTAATGTTTCCACACTGTAGTCATAACCGTGCAAGTTAATGATCTCTGCTAGAATATTTAAAAAGGCAGCCAAAATAGGGGCAGCTTAATCTGCAGCAGTAGTGAAACTGTCAGAGAACCAGAGAACTTCACATATTTCACAACTGGTCAAGAGGACCAGTGAAATAATCCAAGTGGTTTTTAAGATGTAATAAAACAGACAATCTGGAATATGCAAATACTTAACAGAACTGAATGCATGCATTTGGAGAGATGCAGAAACAAACCAAACTGCTTGTGATGACAACAGGATTTTTTTTAAACAATAAAGCTCTTTTTGTCCCTCATGTTGTGGTTTTGTGACACTATACGCACAACTGACACTTAATTTCACTTTAAATCCATATTTGCCTTTTTTTTTTTCATTCACCTGAGCTTTTATACAGCATTTCTAAAGCCAAATTTAGTTTGTGGGCTGTTTTTATGTGCCTCATAATAGTCGCATTGTATAAATTCGTTTTATCACACTTTTATTTATTTTTTTTTCTTTAAGTACAATACAACTGAGTTACGGATCTTACCTTGAGCCTGAGCGCCAGGGATACAAGTCGACAAGAGCAGAATCCAAAAGGACATCCACACCTGTCCATTCTGCCCAGGTCCAAGCATGCTCCGCGGCGGTACCGTCGAGCCCCAGCTGCGGATTTCCCGTCTCCCCGCCGGGAACATGTTGCTCGGTGATTGCCACAGACTCCCCCTAGAAGTGTCCTGACTGCTGCTGCTGCTGCTTCTCCTGCTGCTCTTGTTCCGTCTGCCGCCGCCGCTGCTGCTGCCACTGGTCCTGTGCGTCAGAATGCTCTTCGGTGCTGATGGGGGTGAGTGACCGGAGGGGAGCGTGGAGAACAGAGTCCGCCGGAGAGCGCGGGGCACGCAGACTGGCACGCGGAGGAATGACAAGAAGAAAAAAAAAAAAGAAAAAAAGAAAGAGAGAGAGAAAAAAAAATCCTATGGACAAGTCCCGCATGAGCAAGGCGGAGTCAGTCCAATTGAATTTGCCCGGCTGTCAAGTGTTTGAGACCGGGTATTGACATCATGTCTTTACTGCCCTGAGTAAACTCTAGATTAATAGCAGATATGAAATTCACGAAAAACAGAGATGAGGAGAAGCGATATGCTGGCCAAAAGTTTGACAGATAACAGTTTGTTTTCATATCGAGCTGAGGGCGAAAGTCTAAGTAATATAACAGTGACAAATTCACTGCCTTTAGCTCTCTCTGATGTGTGAGCGTGCGCGCAGGTGAACCTGGTAAAATATATATATATATTGGATTAAAAGAGACAATTTACAATACAGCCCCCCTTTTATGAATTGAGCACCATATAGACTGTGTCAGCCACGCACAGTCTCAGCCAAGTAATGTCAAGCCTGAGAGCTCTGTGCACTATTGCCACCACGTGGTAGAAAGAAGAAGAAAACATCCATTTGGACAGCTGTGATTGATTGTTGACACGCCAAACCCAAAAAGCCTGGATTACAAAAACAACCTGACGACAACTAAATCTGTCCAAACACGTTTCCCCCCCCTCCTGCCTAATGTTGAAGAAATCATGAACTGGGTCATGCAGGCTCCAAAAGTCAGTGCTATTTCTGTCATGTAAATACATTTAGTTTTGCGTTGGTTGCAGTTCAGTGTGGCTCTATGTCATAAGCTGCACAAACCAGGGTAGACAGAGTGCACCTGAGCAATCGGATGTGATTCAGGAAGGAGCCTGAGATCAAGAAGGACTGCATATGACTGCTCCCCCTCCTTCACCCCTGCCTAAAATGTTTCTTCTCTCATCAGACAAAAGGATTAAAGGCATGTTTGAGTACACAGAAAATCCTGGGCACTTCGGAAAAACAGGCGAGGATACATGCGAGCTGTGATACCAGCTTTGTTGTCCTTGCTCCTTTTGAACTCGCTGAAAAATGCATGCGGGGAAGGTAAGCTTCAAAGAGCTGTCACAGCGTATCTGTACGTCTGCCATTAGATCCTGTGAGTTAAAAGACCAGCAGTAACGCACACTAACAGGGAACATCTGAGCTACCACAAGCTAAATAAAGTCTGCTGTTGCTTCTCATGTGTAAACAGGGGCGGTATTCTTTTCTTATTTCCACGCTGTGAGATTGTTCAGATGTCCTTTTACTCAAATGTCCCTCCCACCCCAGCGTCTTCGAACTTCTCAATGTCAACAGGAGCTCATTTGGTGCCATTCCCTGCTCTCTCCTTTTATTTCCTCTCTCCTCAACCTACTTGCACCTCATGTTCCAACCCCTACTGATAATGATGTGCTGATTATGAGGCTCTTAGGCCAGCAGATTGCTCTCCAGTCTCATTCGCATGCAGTGGAAAATTGCTGCTGTCTTGGAGCCCCCACCCTGCTGTGCGTATCAGGCAGGTTGACATTAGCAAGCTGCTGGGAACCGCGCTCAGGCATGAGGGCAGGTGCTCCGTCTCTGTCTCCATAACTGCTCTGCTGCAGAGGAAACAGAGGCTGCCTGACGCTACGAGCCATGCTGTGGGGGCACCACAGGCAGGTGTCAAACAATACAGCATTGTGTAGCTGACATTTAGGCATGCATGCTTTCAGAATAGGTATTTTCATTTGCCAAGTGACACACCACGGTTTACAGTTTTGCAAAGAGGGCTGAGAAAAATGACTCCTGCATCTATTAACATAAAAAACAATGTTGTTATTTAATGAATGCCAGGAATCATGTGCTATGGTGTTCTTAATTAAACAAATTGAGCCTCTTAGTAGGTTAAATTAACATTATTGACTAAATAGGTGGACCAAAAGTTATCTCGCCAGCCAATTATGGCCTAAATTAATTGAAATCGGGCAGTCAAATTACCTCGGCACTAACTAATTTATAAACGTCTTTTATATTTTTGTATTAATTTTTTTTCCTACTTTTTTTAAAGCTTTGACGTTTTCAGTTAATGTTGATTATCCGGCCAAGTCTTCAAGGAAATTTTCACAGCCGTTAATGGTCCTTGCATAATTGCCGCCCTGGGTGAGACCTTTCTTTTGCGACCACCCTAACTAATTCAAATTCCGGAAATCATCAAAATTTTGGGTTGAGAGAAATTACAGAGCAGTCCTGCACAAAGATTGCAAAATACTCTCCCTTTTCTTAGCAGCACTCAGGTGCAGCCAACTCCCTGTGGACTGCACTTGGGTAAATGCAATAGAAAACTTGTTGAAGGGGCAACTGACAAGTAAATAATAAATTTTAATCTGTTGCCTGTGGACTCCCCTTTTTCTTATCCTGACCATTGCAAAAGACCCAGAGCAAAATCTGCCTCTGTTCAAAGTGCTAGGAAAAGTACTTGTTCTGTTAGTGGTTAAAACTAAGTCATTACTTTATTGAAGCCTGATGTGGCAGAATATCATGAAACTTTTAACAGGTGTATATTTACCTCCGTGTTGCATCATCGCTCCTTTCAGTCTGTAGACATTTGGGAACTGAGGGGGTCGATTGCTGTAGAGTTAAAAACTAAATATTTTCCCATTCTTGGCTGAGAAGGGATTTCAGATGCTCAACCTTCTTTTTTCCTCTTTAGCCATGTCTTTAAATTTGTCAGTGGCTGAAAAAAAGGCTGGGCTGGTTGTGGGACCTTTTCTTTCACTTGTTTAAATTTGCTTAGGAAGTAATTTGATAATAATATAATAGCATTTGTAATGTATTACCTTGGGAAAAGAAATGTATTTTTGATGCAATGTGTTTTAACAAATTTTGAATTGACCCTCATGCAAGGAAAGATTTAGACTGGAAAAGCTTCTTTCTAAACACTTTGTCTGTTACCTCGTTTTAAGAACTTTTGAAATAATTTGTGTCATTTGTAGCTTACAGCTGAGGAAACCCCCCAAATAAAATGTTCAAACAATTAACTGAAATTACACTTAAGACAGAAAAAAGACAGCTATTTTTTTTACAGTAATGACTGCTTACTAATAACTTACTCAATGTACTGTGTAGTATGTGTACTCAACCCTACATCACTGTGGTTTGGCATGGAGACACTCAACCTGTGACTCTGCTAGCGTGAAGCTCAAGTTGCTCTTTACAATATTCCAGAGATGTGCTAACATATATTTAGGTCAGTTTAGTTTTCTGGTCAATCAACCACAGAAATATCACGGTCATAATTTGTCCACAAATTGGTACTTTTATCCTTGTGGGCAGGTGCCAAGTTCTGCTTGAAAATGAAATTAGAATTTCTGTAAAGCTTATCATCAAACAGAAGCATGAAATGTTTTAGAATTTCTAGTTAGATGTCTACATAGATTTTGAATCCTGATATTAATATTCTACTTTTCTAATACTGAACATGTGTAATGAATCTATATAACTATGAGTTTCACTTTCCGAAATAGGAGACAAAAAAAAAATAAATCGTCCCCCTTGTCACAATTTTGTATCTTTTGGAGCTGTATAACCAACTTGCCTTTTGTAGCTTACCCTTATCTATTAGAGGGTATCTTTGACTACTTGCTGGACAATATGTTGCCAGGTTACTTTAGGTTAACATCAGCAAAATTGACAATTTTCAAATAGCAAACCAGCTCAATTCCTGTTTTCTTTGGCTTAGCAGATGGGAACTGCTCTACGGTTTCTGAAAGCTGCTCTCGTTCTATCAACTTGCTCGATCTGAAATGGGTTAATTTAAACAGGCTTTGTTTAAGATTGGCCCTGTGCTGCCTCACTTACGCATGCAAGCACAAAGGTGCTAAGGGAAACGAAGTGACCATGAAATACCAAGCTTTTCATCTGTAGGTAGACATTTGTGTTTCCATGGAGTGTGTCTCTTTTAAAGTAGAAAAACAGGCTGATCACTCTCCCCATCTTTGTTTCCTCCCCCTATTTTTTTTATTCTACACAGCCCATCATTTGACACACATGTTGCTGATTTTGCAGCCTGGATGTGGGTTTTTCTTTCTTGTAAATGAAAAAGTGTTCTCTCACAAGTTCCAGCAGATTGCACGCACACTGCGCGGAGCTGCTGCATCAATCATGACACCTCGTCTACAGTACCTCACAGATAAAATCTGATTTATGCCCAGTAACAGATCACCTCACAGCTCCTTCTCTGAGACAGAGGTATGGCTGCAAATTGAAACATGAAAAACACATCCGAACTCCTGCTGCAAGATGAATAACAGTTTCTGAGCAAAAGACATTAGTGGAAAGCATCAGATACTCATGTTCAGATTTGTTTTCCCTCCTCAGCAAAACCTAAATTCATTCTTCTTCATCAGTCCTGTTCAGTTTGTAAAAGGAAATGATTCTGAATGTATACATCTGCCACATTGTAAAATCTTAAAGCTACAGTATGCAACTTTTGTAATATATATATATATATATATA